>RMBW01000052.1:0-214884 GCA_004009845.1 Davidsoniella eucalypti | reverse complement strand
TGTCTCACATACCCTCGTTTCGGTTGTCTAAGATGCAATCACATACATCGATATATGTATCACTATATGTAGGCACTTATTCTGGATTAATAAAGTTGGTGATACTTGATCTGAAGCCAGATTTGGTATCAATATCAGTATGGGAGATGGAAGCCTAGGATTGAAGACTGCGTGCCTGGGAAGATAATGAGGACACCTGGATAGAGTTTTTGTTGAAAGGGGAAGAGCTAGAAAGAACAAAAAGTGATGGTTTATTTTCTTTGTTTTATTTTCCTTTTCTCGTTTTGCTGCTGATCGTACAGGGGTGATAATGGGGTGGGAAGGGGACAATTACATAGATCGTTACAGAGTAGAGAAACGGCCAGGTTTAGACGGTGTTATAAGACGGAGAGGGCGCTTGTCTTGCCGAGTGATTGTATACAAATGGGCTTACATATGCAGTTACTAATATAGAGAAACTTTCAGCGTTGCAATGCAAGTGGCAGGAGGATGATTGTTGAGCGGGTGGAGGAGGGGCACTCAGTATCAATATCAGCCGGGATAGTTGAGCAGTGACGGTATGAATGTCAGAAGCTGGTGCTGTATATTTTTGATTCTTTGGTTTTGTTTTACTGTGTTATATAAATACATAGGCTTACCAACGATGTACATATGTATGCCTAGTATGTATATACATAGTACAAGTTAGCAGACTGACAGATCGCATATCATGTTAGTAGGCGGTTGGTCGGTCGCCGTAGAGACAGCGTATGTATCGTCAAGTAGGAGCGTGATGGGGGGAGATAATGTCAGCGGCAAACCAAACCAGCACGCACATACATATATCAGCGAAGAAAGCACAGTTATACTGCGAGCACTGTACATTGAGGCAGAGCAAAGTATTTGGTTATGGAAGTCAACAACACCGCTAGAGAAGAACAAAACAAAATGGCGATGTGAAAAGATGTGCTTGTTTGTCTGTCTCGCCAAACCCATACAGTTCCATCCCCTTCGAAGCCCAGCCAACCGACCAGCCAGCTAACCAACCAACTAACTAGCCATCCATCATCCATCATCCATCCAGCCAGCCAGCCAGCCAAGCCGCACCAACCATCGACCGCCCTCTCGTTTTTGAACGTAGCAGTAATAGTAGTAGAAATCATGGCATGGCAATGCGATATTGGGAACAATGGGATAGGAATAGGATAATGGATGGGATAAAGCAAGGCAAACAAGCCATGGATGAAATGACATGGCAAGAGAGCAGGCCTTGCCTGTCATTTCCTCCGCCAGTTAACGAAACGGCACTCAGAATATAAGAGCAGAGAATCGACAGTAGAGCCTGTCAGTGCCCGTTTATGCTTTGTAAAGGCCGGCACAGCATTGAAGAACAGTGAAAAAAAAGAAAAGAAAAGAGTTTTCCTTACTTTGCTTTAGGAGAACCCGTGAAAAAGGAAGCTCGGAGACGGTGTTTTTTTTTCTTGTTTTTTTTTTTTCTCGCACCTGCTGCACCCTTTTCCCATTCTCTTTACCCCCAACTCGAAGCTGCTCTTTCCTTCTTTTTTCTGCTTCCCTCTTTCTCCTTCTTCCCTTTCCCCATCTCTGGCAACTACGCAATCCAATCGCCGTGCAGTGCAGTTGTGCTTGTACTTCTTTCCTTTCCCGTTTTTGTCCCACCAGCGCCGCCTTCTATTCTCGTGATAATAGCCATAAAAGCCCCGAGCAAAAAAAAAAAATTACGTATATAGAGATATATAGCAAAACGGCGCACTGCAACGATCCGCCACCTACGACAAAATAACAGTGTCTTGGCCTGGTCTGGCTTCACCGCTGCATAGATAAAGAGGAGCAGCACAACGGCTACCAATAACAATAACAAATTACAAAAACGGCAACAGAAACAGAAAAGAAACAATAAACAACTTCGTAAGCAACAAGCAACAGCGACCATCCCGCTTCGATTCTTCTATACCGCATAAGGCCGAAAAGGGGTTTCTCCTTCGGGTGGGCTCCAGAGACCTCCACTATCACCTTTTATTCTGCTATATTCCGTTACTGCATACTGCATACTATCTATCTGTTTAGCCTAGTAATTGCTACTTTCGGCACTGTCCCTGGCCTGTTGTGACTACAGTGACTACTATAGTGACTATTAGTACTACAGATATAGTCTCCATCTTAGGCTTGTCTTGCAGAACAGAAAAAAAGAAAGAAAGAGGAACCTTCCTGTTCCTTGGCCCCTCGGACAAATTATTGCACACAAAACCCAACGCTCTTTTTTCTTTTCCCTTCGCCAACAAGGCAGAAAAGGCCAAAAAAGAGGGCACTGCAGAGTCACTAGAATCTTCCGCTGCAAAAAAGAAGACAAAGGCAACACTAGAAGAAGGTTCGTTTCAGTAGTTGCATTTCACAGTGCTGAAGCTCTGCCTCTGCCACCACCGGCCGATTTATTATTATTATTATTAATTATTTATTTTTTGCCCGTCGTTCTCTTCCTAGGCCTTCTCTCAGCTTCCGCTCCCTTCTTTCTCCGCTCTCTATTTTTTCTTCTCCTTCTCTTTCTCCCTTCCTTCTCTTCTCCTCTCTTCTTCTTGTTCCTGGAGGCATGCGGCTCTTTAAACAGAAATATTCTTCTGCCTTTTCCTCTTCATCGTCTGCGTCGTCGTCTCGACCTCCACCGTCGCCCACCACTTCGCCGCAAAATCCGCCTCAGCCTCAGCCGCCACCTGCTAACGCCAACGTCAACACCAACACAAGTCCTGGTATTAGCACTGGCTCGATAAGTCCGCCTGCCGTTTCTACCAGTGCGTCTCAGCCGGCATTTGCGTTTTCTTCGCAGGCTTCGGCATCAACGTCAACATCGACATCGACCCTGCACTCACAGTCGCAGTCATACACCCCGCCATCGTCACAACAAGTGCCGTCTGTCTCTGTAAATAGCAACCCCGCTACTTCGTCTGCTGCCACCTCCCAACCCTCGTCCCAACAGCCCCCAAAGACTTCGTCCTCTGCCGGCCTCCACTACTCTGCCAGCAGCACCGGCCACTTTCGTCGTCGTCCGGACCCTTCCCCGCCGCCGCCGCCCTCGCACAAGTCTCGGAAAGACCCTTCGCCCGGATACTATCCAGGCCCGTCTTCCCCATCTCCAGACCCACCGTCGTATTCGTCGTCTGCCTTCGACCCCCAGAGACAGTCGTCCCGTCACCACCACGCACGCCAGTCGTCACAGCCTCAGCCGGGCTATCCGTCGACTCATCAACACAGCCAGCCGCCTTCGTCGTCCCGTACGCCGTCGCCGCCTAAGCACAGCATACCGTTGCGCTCGCACAGTCATAGCTACCACCGGCCCTCGTCTTACGCTGCTCCGTCTGCTCCGGCCTTTGTCCACAATCCTGCGCCTTCCACTACCACTTCTTTCCCGCCCGTTAACCCGTTGGCAGGCTCTACAACGGCTCACAGCAGCACTTCTGCTTCAAATCCGCCCTCTCCGCCGCCTTACTCTCGCTCGCCGTCTTCGACGTCTCACGGCTCCAAGCCTCCGTCATCGTCTCGCACCCACAAAGTTTCTGCACGTGGATCCGACTCCTCAGGTCTCGCTTCTCTGTCGACTTCTGCTGCCCCAGTTCCTCCTGCTGGCGCACCTGCTTCTATCCAGCCTTCTGTGACCCCTTCGTCCTCACAACCTGCCGCTTCTTCCTCATCACGAGATCCCCTCCAGGCTACTCCGAAGCGCTCATCCCGCTCGTTTATCCGCCATTCAAAAGACTTTGCAATCGGCGGTTCTCGTCGTCATAAACAGACTCCCGATACAGACGTCCATCCTTTGAATCTCCCTCCAGAGGAGCGCAAGCGTCTATCACATCAGCGTCTTTCACACCACCAACAAAATCCCCAGCACGGCATGTCTTCTGACGCTGGAAAAATGGATGTGGACGAGTCGGCTTCGGCCACTGTCCCCAGCACTGGCGTTGCTGGTCCTACGCCTCCTCCTCATCGCTCTACTCCTACGAGCCCCAAGAGCTCTCCTAAGAGCACTGTTGACGAAGCCGAAACTCACAAAAACAACGGTAACCGCTTCTTCAAGGAAAAGAAGTATTCTGCTGCTATCGAAGAGTATTCCCGAGGTATGCCCGTCAACACAAGTTTCCACTTTTTAATTTCTAATTTAATAATCACAAGGTACTAATACAATGTCTACTACAGCCGTGTCACTGATTCCAAACTCATCAACCTACCTGAGCAACAGAGCTGCTGCCTACATGTCCAATGGCCAACTAGAAGCCGCTTTAGAGGACTGCTCAAAGGCATCCAAGCTAGATCCTTCAAACCCCAAGATTCTGCTGCGTCTAGGCCGTATCTACACCGGTCTTGGCCGTCCTGATGATGCCCTCATGTCTTTTGGCCGTATCCAGCCTCCTCCTAGTGCTGCTGACATGCGTACTGCCAATCTCATGCGTCAACATATCGCAGCTGCTCAAGACGCTCTTCGCAACGAGACCACTGGCTCTTTAGTGATACATGCTCTAGATCAAGCCGAGAAATTGCTTAACCCAGGCGCCATCAAGCCCCGCAAATGGCTACTTATGCGTGGTGCCGCCTACCTGAAAATGGCTGGTGCCAACTCGCTAGGCGAGGCCCAAAACATTTCCATGAACCTATTGAGACAGAACAGCCAAGATCCTGAGGCTCTTGTTCTGCGTGGTCGTGCTCTGTATGGTCAGGGTGAAAATGACAAGGCCGCCCAGCACTTCCGCAAAGCTCTCAACTGTGATCCCGAATACTCAGATGCCATCAAGTATCTCCGCATTGTGCAAAAGCTTGATCGTATGAAGGAACAAGGCAACTCCGAATATCGCTCTGGCAACTGGAAGGCTGCTCTTGAGAGATACACCGAGGCTTTGACCATCGACCCCGGCAACCGGGGGACCAACTCCAAGCTTCTTCATAACCGTGCTCTTTGCCGTATGAAAATGCAGGAGTTCGACGAAGCTATTGCCGACTGTGAAAAGGCTATCACCGTGGATCCTGGTTTCCTAAAGGCCCGCAAAACCAAGGCCAATGCTTACAGTCAAGTCGGCAACTGGGAAGAGTCAGTCCGCGAGTGGAAGGCCATATACGAGGCTAACCCTGAAGACCGCACTATCCTCAAGGAGATCCGCAAGGCCGAGATTGAACTTAAGAAGAGCCAGCGCAAGGACTACTACAAGATCCTTGGTGTTGAAAAGTCTGCTGATGACAACACAATCAAGAAGGCATACCGCAAGCTTGCCATTATTCACCACCCCGATAAGAACCCCAACGATCCTCAAGCTGAGGAGCGCTTCAAGGACATTAGCGAGGCGTACGAGAACCTCAGTGATCCCCAGTAAGTGACGCCCCTGTTTAATGTCTCCCTTTCGTCATTTGCTTGTTGATTCAGCAGACGTATTAACATGCCGCTAGGAAACGTGCTGCCTTCGATAACGGTGATGATATCGATACAAGTGACATGTTTAATGGTGGTGGTGGTCCTCACATGAACGGTGCCCACATCGACCCCGAAATTCTGTTCAACATGATGGGTGGTGGCGGCGGCGGTGGCTTCCGTAGTAGCGGTGGCTTTGGAGGCTTCCCTGGAGGCTTTGGTGGTCAACGCGCATCTGGGTTCGGTAATGGAGGTGGCTTTAACTTCTCGTGACAAGATCATACCTATAACCAACAGTCATGGAGCCACCGCAACTATCGCCGTCACCAACATCACCATGATCAAACTTTTGCCCCTTCTCAGCTGCATCATGATGACAGCGATACTTCGTCCTCTTCTGACAGTAGTGGAGACGAAGGTGAAGCTGGCCCATCCAATAGCGGGCACTGGGCATCAAATGGCCAGTGGAAGCATGATGAGTTTCTGGCTGAGAATGCAGATCGTCAAAACACACTGATAGAGGGTATGCGTTCGTATGGCAGCGTTTTGCTGTGTCTTTTGATCTTCTTTCCAATACAAATTCTGCTGTTACTGGCGGGTTTGATCATTGGCGGGTATGTCTGTTATGAAAGTGTGTCATGGTTGCTTGTTCTAGGTCGAAGTCTGACAGGAGGTGGACATAATGAGCCTTATACCAGACGAGATGGAGGATTATCGATGCCAACAGGTAACAGTCCTGGAACTACGGCGGATGAAACTGAAAGTGGAAGAGACGAAGAGGGGGAGAACTGGGGTGATATAGATGGAGATATCTATGAATTGCACATTGACACCGAGGAGGAAGAATCCCTGTACGGCGATAGCGCAAGTGATAGCAGCCGTGTTGATGGTAATGATGATGATGATGACCATCAAGTGGCTGTCGACTCCAGTCACGATGCTTATGTGAACATTGAGGATGAAGAGGATGACATATCTTTTAGTTCTGGATGCGAGCAATGGGCCTTGATTCCTGTCCTACCCAGAACTATGACGTTGGTTTTACGGCCACGGCCTTGATACAAAAGAACCTCCATGGGCTGTCTATTTCCCTCTCATCCATGCTCTCTCAACTTTTTTTTTACTTGTCCTCTTTTATTCCCTTTTATTTCTTTTATTTTTCATTGCCTGGCCCTGGGTTTTCTCTTATGGTCTTTGTTTTCAACTTGGCCCACCTGCCTTTTCTTTTCATTGCCTCTATGTTGAGTTCAAAGTTTTATTCTTGCATCATATCGCTTATACAATCTCTCAAAATTATATTGTATGTTAGCATATTGCGTTATCGTTTATTTTTCTTTTTTCTGTTGGGGTTATTCTTTTTCTTCTCTTTTATTTTTTTTCCTTGGGTGGATCTGGATACATGATAAATAACGGTTGGGAGGAGGTGAAATGAACTATGCTTCTTTGTTTTTTTTCGCTACTAAATTACAGTACATATCGGGATAATTGTGTGTTTAGTTGGTGATTCGATGAATGTATCTTGTTTAGTGATGTTTTTGTAAGAAGGATAGCAATAGTGGGCTATCATTCTTAGGATATCAGTTTTTATGTACGTATTTGTATATATGCGATGTAATTTAAAGACAAGAGGTTACACATATCGAGCCCCATGTCTAGAATTATAGTTATGATGATGATTGTAGATATTTGAGAGGTTTTAATGTATAATGAGCACTGTATTTGATTCAAACGCAAGTAAATATGTATATTCTTATTCTTGCCTTTGAGAAATATATCTAGAGAAACTTGAAAATTCAAAACGCATCATGTATGTCCTGTTGTCCTTGTCTAGCTATATAGAAGCGCTCCGTTCCTCTAAACTCGTGCCAGTAACGCTTCTTTGTCCCAAGAATATTGTTTTGCTATTTTCTTATATGGCTAGTTATCTCCAGCCGGTGTCTGGCCGTTCGCAGCGCCATTCGAGCGTGAGTTGTTATTACCCAGACTAGGAGGAGCACGACCACCGGTAGCATCAATAACTCTAAGAACATCCTCACGTAACTCCGGCATAGAGACAGAAATTTGGTCTCCGAGGACGTCACGGAAGTGGGCAAAGGCGTTCATTTTGCCACGCATGAATTGGTTACCGCGGTGTACGAGCTCCACGAACTCGCGGGTGTAGATTTCGGGATTACGACCGCCCTCAACGTATTCGATTAGCTCTGGAGGAACGGAGGGGAGGATTGATGCATTTCGGCTGGCGATACGGTGAGCTTCAATGAGAGAGGCGTCGAGAGATTTA
The DNA here is from genome assembly GCA_004009845.1 of Davidsoniella eucalypti. Classification (NCBI taxonomy): domain Eukaryota; kingdom Fungi; phylum Ascomycota; class Sordariomycetes; order Microascales; family Ceratocystidaceae; genus Davidsoniella; species Davidsoniella eucalypti. Next base: position 207,220 of record RMBW01000052.1, on the reverse strand, counting down.
CTATATAGGGCAGAAGACAGATGGGCATGTGGTTAGCATTGGCGCTGATAAGATATGCATGTTATACGTTATGACGTCAGTCGGGGGGTTATAGTTACATGTTGGTGTCAAGAAGCTCCTTCGACGGACGACCTGCTATGTCGTACGAAGAAGTGATGGCCATGAATTTGAACATGTCTTCGATCACGCATCTGATTTGATCTATTGTGGCACGTTAGGGTTAATTTCAGTTGGTTAATTTATTGGTTATTTATAAGAAGACACGAATTGTTAAAGGGTGCCATACTCTCAAGATCATCGTGAACAGGCAGAGTTGAGGCTGTCATTGTTGCGTTATATGCAGGTAATTCGATAATATAAATAAGGGTTGGAATACAGAGTGATGGTGGGCTCTGGGGATTGTTTGTATTAATTGGTAAATGAGATTAAAAATGGCACATGACGGTTTCAGGTAATTAAATATCATAGAGTTGAACACCGAGAATAGTTGCAACTCAGTTGTAGCAAAGAGATAGATCCTGTTATGAAATACCTAAAAATTATCTTAGCAGCTAGCTTGAAGCTTCCATGCAGCCTTGCGATGACGTCCTAGCAAGTGTGGCTTATCTGACATTGAAGCCACATTAAGGTTATCACTCAGCGCCACAATAAGCATCCAAAAAAGTAAGCTGACATGAACATTTTCTTGTATACATTTTTAAAGCGGGTCTACTTAAACATTTTTTTCTCTAAGGCTCAGAACATCGAAACGCGTTAAGGACAATTATCTGGGTTAGATTGTGGTTTTTTTCTGTGCCTTACTTATTTTCTTCCTCGAATATTCTACATTTTTTGCGACGCTGAACCAAAGTTGAAACCGTGAAGACCAGGCAAGAAGAAAAAAAAAAACCTAAAATTTTGCAAAGTAAGCCATTGGAAAGCAGCAACTCAATAATTCGCTATCATATGTGTATCATCTTTAAAAATTCATACATTTATCATTATTTGCGCATATCGTTTCTACAGGACCCCTCCATAAAAAGATAAATATCGGCATATCAATTAAACTAGCTCCCTGGTTCTAATTGTCTATTGTTCATGATTATTTGTTAGAGCCTGAACAACCCCGGCCGTCATATTTTGCCAGCTTTATTCTTATTCTTTTTTCTTTTTCTCGGCACCAAGTTGCGGCTACGAAGAGCTCAAACTGCAGTTGTATCTATTATATCGATATCGTCTCGGCCCTTCTGAGCTTGGTAGTTGCGACCATTGCTTCCGGCATTATATGAGCCTTGTATAATAAGCCTTGTTGTCACTCGCAGCCTTGCGAACATTTAGGTCTATCTTCGATCTTCTCTAGTATTTGTTACTCTTCTTCTTTGCTCTGAAAAATGAGTTTTTCTTTTTAATTTCCTCCAATTCGACTTGTTTGTGCCAATGCTTGATTCTTGGCTAGATCGACATCTTTCAACTATTCATCCCCATCCTGTTTCCTCGACATCCAAGCATCCGATATCTACGAGCCAAAAACCCTCCCCAAGCGCGGTAGATGACGCGGCTACGATCGAAACCCGGCATTCTTAGGCATAATCAAACCCAGAAACACAAGCGACGAAGATAGAGAGGCTGTCGTCATGGCTATCAGCCGACAGTCACGTGCATCGACGACGAGACCAATAGCATCGAGAGCCACCGCAAGCCTGGACGTCACAGGCGACGGTGACGGTGACGGCGAGGATGACGATAACATGCGCGACGATGAATCTCTCTCGTCGCTCACTAGCCTCGAGGATGACTCGGACGATGCCTCATCTAACGATGACATTGGCTCTGATCCAGGCGCAACAGCTAACGCCGCCACAGCTACGACCACCTCTTCTTTGCCGCTTGGTGAATTCGAGTCAGATTCCGAGCCCGAACCCGAGCCTCAACAGCCGGTCGAATGGCTGGCAACGTCCCGCACACGGCGTTCAACTGCCGGAAACCGCATGAAGCAGATGCTAGCGAACGAGGCCAATCATAGCACAGAAGACCCAGAGTCCGACCTCGAACTGCTCTTTGCTGAAGACGAGAACGACGCCGGCTTTGTTTTCCACAACGACGATGACGATTTGCATCTCGACTCTTCTTCCGACGATGATGATAACCCCAACGATGAGTTGGAGGGCGAGCGAGAGCTCGAATCCCAAGCTCGGGCGGCCAAGATAGCTGCGCGAAAGCGCCATTCTCAAGTCGCAATTCCAGCCAAGTTCCGCAAGAAGGTGCGCATCCAGCCACCGGAATCCGGACGAGGCACTCGCGATGCCGCGGGCGGAACTCCGTCATCGACGACCACCACCGCAACCGACTCTACGGCTGCCAAGAACTCGAAAAAGCGCACGGAACGGACTTCGTGGCTCCCGTCGGTGTCGGACTTGCCAACTCGCGCATCTGAGCGCAGAACGACACGGATCAGCAAAGAACAGCTCCATCAACGCATGCGTGAAGGCGAAGAGCGGCGCAAGAAGCTCGTTGCTACTTTAGAGCGGCAGGCGAAAAGGCGGGAGGCCCTCAAGAAGCCACCCATGACTCAAGAACAGCGCATCGCCGAGGCACTCGAGGTTGAAAAGCGCAATTCCAAGAGCCTGAATCGGTGGGAAGAAGCCGAAAAGCAGCGCGAAGAAGAACGCAAAGCCAAACTGGCAGCGCTCAACAACCGCACATTAAAGGGCCCTGTCATCACGTACTGGAGTGGCATCCGTGAGTGGAACGACAACATGAACGGAGCGCACATGGCCCTTGAGGAGAAACCGAAGCGCAAGAGAGTGACGAAGAAAGAAAAGGAGAAGCCCACAGTAGAGCCAGAACAGGGAAAAGATAGTACAGAAAAAACCGTCGACAACGATGCTAAGGCTGCTTCGGCCTCACAAACGGACTCCTCTTCAAAGAATCTTGCTGAACCTATTAATTCCGATAAGGCTGCGCAGGCGGCCAATACCACAACATCAGTGGCGAACGAACTTGATAATGATGGTGATGTCTTCATGGCAGATGCTCCCTCTAAACCACGCCAAGCCATACAAACGCTGAACCCTAGCCCAAAGGCTTTCCAAGACAGGGAGTCGGTTCCGGCCGCTAGTACTACGGCCAAATCTGTGTCAACGACACCCAAACCTATTGCCGCAGGGCTACAGCTTCCACCAGGATTCGCTCCGCCAAGCACAGACAGTGGTCTCATAATGCCTCTGCAAATACAGATTGCCTCAGAGCCGCCTAAACCGAAGCCGCTAGGTGGAAGTATTCTTGCGGCGCCGATTCTAGCCCCGCCTCTCGGAGCTTCGAACCTACTCGAAGAGTCGCTGACGCTTTCTATGGGCTTATCGGCGCCCAAGATGTCGGCTAACGGGTTCCTTATACCATCGTCTTCTTCGGGACTTTCCCTACCTCTAGGTTTCCAACGGCCAGATCTACCTTCAACAGCTTTGCAAACACCACCACCAGCTCAGAATGATCTTGTCCAAGTCAAGTCCGTCTCGAAAGCTGGGGCAACAGAAACTGGCACAGTGGCCAGTTCTGTAGCGCCTCAACAAGCAAATAAAATTACAGTCGAAACGCCCGACCAAGATATCACAATGACTCTGGAAACCGAAGAGGCTGCAAAGATTATGGATCCTAGTAGTGGAAGCACCGAAAAGAAAGTGGACGGACCAGCCATGCGCACGGCATATATACTGCAGAATTTTGACGAGAACATTGTCAAAGACAAGACGATACAGACACAGATTCTCTTTGGGCATAAGATGAACAGGATAGCCAGTAAGTTAACACCGTCACAATACCTCTTTGATCGCCTTCTATCGGACCACTAACTCGAGTTCCCAGAACCGCAAGCACCGGCTCTCTGTGCAATCACCAACCTCCCAGCCAAATACCGTGATCCTGTTACAGGGCTTCATTACCATAACGCACATGCATACAAGCAATTGCAGCGTCTTCGCAAGGGCGAGTTCCAATGGAGTCGCTTACTCGGATCTTTTGTTGGTACGGGCCAGTTTGCGGCTAACAATGTGCCGGCACGCTTCTTAACCGGTAAGGCACCCGAGAAAGCCAAGGACAAGAAGCTGGAGGAGGCCACAGAGAAAAAAGCAGAAGAGATCGGACAGATGCCGCCGATAGCTCCTCCCGTCGCTTTAGATGCTGTAGCCAAAGCCCCTATACCACTAGCCCCAAGCACACCAGTAGTGCCAACTGTAGCTGCTCCTATCTCTATCTCTATTATGGCACCACCCACCACTGCAACCAGCATGGCTTCTGCCTCTCCTTCTATCATATCCGAGGCTCCTGTGATAGCCAAAACTACAACTATATCGACGGGCGGTGGAAACCAGATTCTACAGCCCCCAATGGTTCCTCTGACGCAGCCACATGTGCTTAAGCCTCCGCCGCCCTCTGGTCTTCCTCCTGTCACAACCACAGCAGCGCCAGCAGCGGCGCCTCTTGCTCCGGCTATAGCCCCAGCTGCATTGCCGGCACCTACTGCTACCACTCTAGTCCAAAACCCCGCCCCTGCTCTCATGGCACCCTTAATAAACGGTATGGCTTGGGGCATGCCTCGCCCACCGCCTGTAGCTACCGCTACCCCACGGCCACGTGCCAGACAGCCGGCTCAGTCACGTGCATCGTCTACTTCGAAATCCGGTACAGCATCGGCTTTAGGACGAGGTCCGGCACAACAGCCTACTTGCCATACACCTGTTCAGTCTTCACAGCATCAAAGGCGTGTTATGGCTCAAGCCCAGCAGCCTGCTGAGTCGGTGATTGCTAGACCTAATGGAGGTGCTAAACTTAATGGAGCCAGATCTAATGGAGCCAATGGTATATCGGCTTCCACTACAGGGCCTGTCTTTAAGCCTATGGGCGCACCGCAGGTTCTTTCTCAGCCCAAGCCGCAGGGCTTTGCTGGGATTCCGATGGCGAGACCGCCGCCTGTTCCGGTCCCAAGAGTCGGGTCTGTGCCAAGTCCTGGACCGGCAGCTACGACGAACGGGCTTCGAGCACCCAATACCAGTGCCACCGGGCTCGTTCGACCGGCCACGTCTGGTACTACTACTTCTTCTGCCGCTGCTACCACACAGAGGTCTAACAGCAACACCGTAGTCACGCTGACTAAGCCGCCTCTATCGTCACCTCAGCTAGTCTCAATGCCTCTATCTCGTCCGGCACCTCTTCCTGTGCCTTCTGTCACTAGCGCATTAGCCACTCACACTCTTGCAGCAACACCACCAATGTCATTGCAGGCACAAGGACAGCAACAACACGTCAAAACCTCAAATGCAACGTCACAGACTGTCCATACTATACACAGGCCGGCACAGACACAGCAACAGAAAGCCATTCGTCAGCAGCAGAATACAGGCCTGGTTCAAACGTTGGTGCCTACCCAAGCCCGAGTCCAGGCCCAAGCCCAACTCCAGACTAGAATTCAGATGCAGGCTCAGGCTCAGGCTCAGGCTCAGGCTCAGGTCCAAGCCAAATCTACAGGTAACTCGGCAACAAGTACGACTACCATTGCTTCAACGGGTGTTATATCAACTTTAGCTAGACCTCCTGCTTCAACTGCGACGACGATGGTTACAACTCCGAAGCTCACACCCGAGTCGGTATCTACATTATCTACGAGTAACAGTACTATAAAAGGACGTACTCCTTCTCTTCCTACAGTAGCAGCAACACCTTCGACTGCTACGGCTCTCACGCCGGCTGCAGCTTCTGCTCCTTCTAATATGGACAATCTGGCGTCTCCATCTGTCCCTTCAGTCAATCCATCTACATCTACAACCACTACTACAACTACTACCACGCAATCTGCCCCAACGATGCCTATTCCTACAGTCACTGAGGCTGTCAAGACTACAAGTCAGCAACAAGCAGCACCAGCACCACCAGCAATACCACTAAATCTCACTCCTGTAAATGTTTCCACTTCTAAGTAGCTCAAATAGAAGATATATCAGCTGGTATAAAAATGGCTACGGCTGTCTTTATCAATAGTGTATAGAATAATAATAAGATTAAGAGAACTGTACTAGAAGATATATTGTATTTATATGAAGAGATTGCGTCTATACTGGCATTTTATGATATCAAATAAATTGTATTTCACGTTTGCTACAAAGATAATAAAAAGATTGGAGAGAATAAATTCCAGAGACAATATATTACATTATTCCCCTTATTTCAAGTTTTGTGAATATTTTGAGTTGTTTCGCCAACCAGTTTCAAGCTATACAAAAAGAAGAAAAAAAACAATGAGAAACACAACGCAAGATACGATGGAATCATAAAATGATGCGAGAGGGGAAAACAAAATGAAGAAAGATAAAGAAAAGAAAAAAAACAAGGAGCGCGCCAGTTGCTCCGAAAAAGGAAAGAGAAAAAAATTACGCAACATACATAGTAACAGCTAAGCAAATCAAAAAAACGACAAAATGGAGGAATAAAAAGAAACAGGAATTAAATGTGAAAAAGAGATAATGTGTGCAAAAAAAGAAGAAATGAAGCAAAAGAGAGAAGAGAAAATTACAATAACCCAAAAAAACCAAAAAAGAAATAAAAAGCAATGAAAGCTTTAAGACCGAATCATGGAGAGAGAGAAGAAAAAATATGATGTCAAATAAAAATAAAAAGAACACTCCCGTAAAACTTCGTGATGAAGCAAACAAAGCAAGACGAAACTTTTTGGTTGCCTGGGAAATGAGTCCAAAGATGCAAAAAGAGGTAATAAAAAGGAAAGCATAAACAAGAGATATAACATGACACGAGCCGATATAGAGAAAGAAGAGAGGCGTTCATCAAGAGAAATACTAGGTTGAGCAGATGCCTCCAGCACTCTTCTTTCTTTCGCCATACTCTGCCACTAATGGCCGTCCGTCATCCACTGCATCTCGTGATGCGACGGCGACGAAGAATCATCGACAAAGCGAGTCTTGGCCATGTCCGTGGCAAGCTTGGGACGCATGCCCAGCTTGTCGAAGCCGCTCGGCTGCGGAGTGCACATATCGACGTCCTGGTCGGCGTCTTCCTCGTCCGTGGCCGAGATGGTGGACAGCGAGCTCAGAGAGGCATTGCTAGCATGGCCGCGGTCCCACGAGGAGGAGGAGTCCTGGCCGGTAGACTCGACAGGGGACGACGAGACGGCCAGACTAGCGGACAGCGACGATGACGAGGGCTTGGAGGGAGGGAACGTGCCGGACCGCACTGGCGCGAAGATGGGCGAGTTGAGGACGCCGCTCATCGAGTACGCGCCAGACATTCTCGAGTTCTTCAGCGGCGCCGGGAGAGGCACGCGCTTAGCGGGCGGCGGAGACAGGAAGGTAGCAAAGCCAGACGAGTCGGGGATGCTCGGCGACGCAAAGTTGTCGTCAAAGTCGAGCTCGTCGTCCATGTCAAGCGAGGCGCGTGCAGGCGCCACGGGGTCCGACATGACTTCGTCAGCGCGGCCCGTCTCCGGCTCGTCGGGGTCTCCGATGGTGATGACGGGCTTGGCCGCCAGCGGACTGCTCAGAGACGTGGGCAGGGTGAAGGAGCGGGCAGAGCGGGACGAGACGGGACGAGAGGAGAGGTCGTAGCAGGCGCCGCTGCCGGACTCGGACACATCGTCGTCGGCGGGCGTGATGGTGACGTCGGGCTGGGCCATGCCATGGGCGAAGATCAGCGGCGAGCCAGAGCGCGCGTGTGTCGCAGCATCGTCGACCAAGTAGCGACGCAGCGAGTCGGGCGAGATATCACGGGACCGGCTGGTCTGCTGCGAGTTGCTGCGCGGATACGGCTCGTCCTGGCTATAGGCGTGGGTCTGATACATGGCCTGTATGGCCGGGCCGGCGCCGGCAACGGCCGAGCCCGCGATGAAGGCGCTGACAGCCATGTCCGAAGACACCGAGTTGGAAGAAGCGACCGAGTACGACACGCTGCGGGGGGCGGTCGGCCGAGACGCGCGGGCGTACTCTTGGTCTTCCAGCTGGCGCTCGGCGCGTTCCTGGGACCGGTTGCGGTCACGTTCTCGGAAGCCACGGAAGAAGCGGCGCCACGACGGAGCAGGGCTGAGGGACCGCGAGGACGCCTTGTGGCGCAACGCCCCGTTCTCGTCGTGCGCGCCGCCGGGACACGGGAGAGCAGTGGCGAGTCTTTGGGCGACGGTTTGGGCGGTAGGCGCTGCGCCCGCCATAGAGCCCGGAGCCGGGACTGGGCGAGGAGCGACGAAGCGGTCGGAGGGGCGCATGGTGGTCCAGTCGGCGCGGCGGAGGGAGCTCATAGAGGCACTGCGGTCGCGCAGCGTCTTCTCGGTGGGAACCACGAGCGTGTTGACGGTCTGGCCCGGGAGATACGGACAGGTAGTGGTCGAAGGGAGAGTGGCGTCGTGTGTTTCAACGGAACCGTCAAGCTCGTACTAGCAAGGGGCACGGGACGGTTAGAGTGGCGGCTTGGGTTGGAAGAGAGAGCCGGGCTGGCTTTGTGCTTACATAGTAGTAGTACGTGCTGCCCATCTTAAGACCGCCGGAGCGTTTCTTCCTCACGGAGGCGCTGGCCCGGTTGGTCGAAGCACGACGAGCGCTAGTCTTGGCAGCAGAGACGGGGGCACGACTGGGCGAGCTGGGAGAGTTGTTATGGGAAATGCCCGTGGCGTCGGAATCAGAATCGGGCGTCGGTCCGTCACAGACTATGTCTTGGAAAGAGTAGCACCCCTTCCACAGGCCACGGTCTCTGCGAACGTCTCGCGTCAGGGCGTAAGAGTGAGTGAAGTTGTCCCACGAGCCGACAAGATGGACGGTGAGGACAGACGGGTCTGTTTGGCTGTATAAAAGTTAGCAGTGAAGAAGATGGCAAGTCGTGAGGTGCAAGTCATCGATCTGAAGGAGGGGGGTGAGGGGATCTGCTGATATATAGACATGCACTTTGCGAGTCTTTTCTGGTTCTCTCTGGAACAGACACAGCACAAGCTTCAACAATAATAACGACAAGACAGAATCATGGCCTGGCAAGACTGGAACAAGGCAGCATTCCAGCAAGAACAAGGTTTGGCGGGCCTATCTATACAGGACCACAAACATGCAATAGAAGGAACATTGTCAACCAAAGAATGGGCGTGATGACATGATCTCTCGGCTAGCTGCAGCAGCATATGCAATAAGCAAGCAAGCCAGGCTGATCAAGCACCAGAAAAGAAAAAGAAGACAGCACTAGTACGAGGTACGGGGAGTCAAGGGGACGGGATAGATAGGCTGCTGGGCGGTAGAATGCATATGAAGCACGGCAATAAAAAAGAAACTAATAGGCGGATACTGGCTGGCCAGGGAGAAGCAAGTCCAGATTCCGGTCGGTAGAAGGACTACTTCTAGAGTGCAGATGGAGACGAAGAGAGCAGGATGTGTGGTGGCTGGACAGCAGAGATGCCAAGTAGCGGTACTGGAGATGGTTGGGAGGGCGAGATGTACCAAGGATGGGCGAGACTGGGACTGAGACTGAAGTAAAGATCGTGGATAGGGCGTCGGAAGCCGTTAGATAGAGAGAGAGAGAGATATATAGAGAACGTCAAGAGAGAGATAGAGAGCGTCAAGATAGAAAGTAAGCTAGTAAGTAGCTATAAAGAGCGTAACGATAGCCAACAGTACCAACAACAACCAAGATGTTGTCTAGCGAGTGTTCAAGGGCGGAAATAGGAAGAGAGCGTAATCGACCGGCGACGAAGAGAGAGAGGAGAAAAAGAAACTAGACGAGGACATCAACAGAGGCAAATGAAGCATCAAGTATAAAAACAACAGCGACGATCGAAAGACGTAGATAATAATAAAAGGACAACGTATGGAGAGACTGGTTTGAAAAGAACAAGAAAAAAGAACAAACAAAACGAACAAGAAGAAGCATCGGCGGGAAAGAGGACAAAGCTCTGAGATATACGACTGGGCTGGCCAGCACCAATACTCGATCCAGACTCGAGATTTCTAGAAGCTCAGACGCAGAAAGAAACAGACGCACTTGTTTTTTTTCGTTTCCAAGCCTTTTCTGTCTTCGCCCTGTAGGAACCCGAGACGAGGAAAAAGAAATATTTTTTTTTTCTTTTTTTTTCTTTTTTTTTTCTTTTTTTTTGATCTTCTTTCTTTTTACCTCTTTTACTACATTCCTCTTCTCTTCTCTTCTCTTCTCTTCCTCTCCCGCATTCCTCCCAACCACGGTACGCTCTGCATCAAAACTGAGCTCGCCAAGCTCTTCCAGCCTGTTTGTTCTTCTTCCTCTGCCCTTTCTTTCTCTGGCACAGACACTCTTCGATATTTCACTCGCTGTGCTCTCTTTCTTTTTGTTCTCCCTTGCTCTAGGAAAAAGAAGCTCGGAAAAAAAAGACCACAGGCCAAAATATCCCACGCTCATCCATGTCGGCCTCAGAGCTCAAGTCTCGGCCAGTCCAGCATCAAAAAAATAGAAAATAAAAAATAAAATAAAAAGACAGTGCTGAACGAGCTGTAATAAATACCAGGCCACGGCCTAGCCACAGTCAGCCTAGATCGAGAACGAACGAGAAGCAGAAGAAGGGGACGAAAAGAACAATAAATGTTCTATTACACTTCTGAGACCCTTTGTCTGCATCGTCATCTGCAGGTACGACCAGGCTAGAAGTCGGGCCAGGGTCCTTTTTAGGGCAAGCCAGCCTAGTTAGTGGACGAGCAAGGCCAGCAAAGCAAAGCAAAGCTCAAGTAACCAACTAGAGCCATCTGGCCATTTCATCCTTTCGACCACGCCGTCATCGTGTCTGATAACGAGTACGAGGCCAACAAAGGCCAGCATCTCTCGTCTTCTGCCTAAAGCAAGACACAGCCGGCTTCGTTACGATCAAGCTAAACGAGCCAGATGGACTCCACGTAGCTTAGCTTGGCTTGGCTTGGCTCGGCTTGGCTTGTGTACATGTCGGCATATGGCCTGTAACAATCAAATCGAACCGAATCGAAATCGGGATCCCAGTAGCCATCGAGAAGGAAGGAAAATCAAGCAAACAAGATAAACAAGCTCAGCGCCCAAAAGGAATGCTGAGGCAGATGAAAAAGAAACAAAATACATATGTAGGCGGGAAATAACAAGGCGTGTGCTCCAATACCGGGATACCCGAAGCAGTAATCCGTTGGGGAATCCCATGCCCTGGACTCCCGATGCCACACTGGCTATGCTCACAGTACATAGTATGTAGTACATGCTGTACATGCTGTACACATAGTATGCTCCATACTTTGGATACAGAAAACTCAGCTGCTGTCTCTCTGTATCTCTCGTTCTCAGTCTCTCATCACTATACCAAGTATCATATGCCTCTTTCTGGCTGGCCTTCAAAGCCGTATACTGACAAGCTATTGATTTGCTTCGCCTTCAATATTGCATGACGAAGTCGGTAGAAACTCTTGGGAGACAGGGGGGTCGAATCTTAGTGTGCAGGGTCCATCTAGCGGTTCTGTGAGCCCTTTTCACACCTCCCATTTTTCCTTTCGAGTCAAGTTCCCAAAGACCCTGCCTGTTGTCTTCCAATTCACCATCGTCATCCTGTTTGCGGAAAGAAATCCAGCAAAGGAGGGGCTCACTGACCCCTCTCTGGCCTCTTCGCCGGGCAATGACTAGATAGAAAGAGGCAGGCCACCCGACCTGGCTCGATCCACGCCCAGCCTGGCCCAGCCCATCGCGAATCAGCGGCATGTATCTGTACAGATGCAGTCATGCAAAAGAAACAGTTCATGCGGTCTTTGGGGCTTTGCGGCTTCGCAGCTTCGGATTATACCTCAAGGTCGTGACGGGACTTGCGGCGGTGAATCACAACAACACAAAACAAACAGAACAAGACGAGTAGGAAAACATTCTGTGACGTTGGCTTCGCGGCCAAACATTCGTTGTCCCGTAGTTTCCCGTGTTGCCACGCCCAGCTTATCGCACATCTTCTGCTGAACAGAACCCGTCAAAGGACGATCGATTCCCGTCGCTCACACTGGTGGCAAATCGGGTGTTTGCAGTGGCTGTTGCAGACATTATGCAGAGTAGAGTGGCTGGTGTGTGCGGTAGTGCTAGAAAGCTACGAGACGAGGGATATCATGAAACAGGAGACGACGTGTACCATTGGACGACAGCACTCGCTGCTTCAGCTAGTGATTGGACGTATAAATATAGATAGCCGCCATAAACCGGCATGTCTGTACACGTATCCATCGCTTGTATAACTCCACGGAATCAAGGTGACAAGATGGAAAATAACTTACAGCATAAATGTCACCAGAGTGGTTGTGGGATCCATAATTGAGATCGTATAAGCTACGGCTGTAGCTAGTCAAGTCCGCAGTGAAGTCGGTAGTACTCTGCTCTATAGTACTCTGCTCTATAGTACTCTGCTCTATAGGGCACGCTATAGTTGGGTCGGCTAACAAGCTTATTGGCTGTCGTAGCGCCTCGCTTGCATATAAAATTGTGTAAGTGCCGGCCAATAGAAGGTCCAAAGGAGCCGCCGTGCACAAACAACCATGTATAACGTTGTGGGAGGGCAGCCCAAGACTGGACAAAAGGAGTGATGCAATGTGTGAATGTGAATGTCAAGCAGCAGCTGACAGCACCACAGCTGCTGCGACAGAACGGGGCGACTGTAACTCCGTCACTGTCTTCTTTCTTTCTCTCGGGACCGGTGGCAGCGGCAGCAAGACAGAAAGCTTGGTAACGTCTGGCCGGCGTATATGACAGAAACGACAGCTCCTCGGCTTCGGACAATAGATTCCTTTTGGCACAGGGCCGTCGATGGACTTGCGCTATCAGCAATGCTCGGATCGGCGGAGGAACCAGGATGCTTGCTTTTTCGTCTTGCCTGTTGTCCTTCTCTCTGCTCTGTCTCTTCCTATGCTGCCGTAGTCTTTCTTCTGCTGGGCCAGGCCGGACGTCGGTTGGTGCGCTAAGAGGAGAGTTTCAGGCTTAGAAGACGGTATAGCTCTGGGATAAAGCTAAACAAGCATAAGAAAGGACAGCAGATGGTCCACCACGCAACGAATCGGGAAATGAGAGGCTAAAGCTGGAAAATAAACAACAATATCCGGCTTTGGCCTGAGGCCGCAAGAAGCCAGGATGGAAAAAGGAAAGCGAGATCGAGCAAGACAGCAAGACAACAACGAAAAGGACACAAAAGGGAAGCTCAAAAGAGGATCTGGTGATACTTTTAGGCTTTTAGTTGTGCAGTTTTGGCCTGTATAAAAACATCGAAGCCGCGTTTATCCTGGTAATTTCTTCTTTTTTTTTCCTCCTCCGTTTCTAGACAACCGGATCCGGCCGGGATAATGGAAAAATATATATAGTTATATATAATAAATATGAAAATAACAAGGCGAAGCCGGATATGGAATTCTTATAGAAAGAACATTCAAGAGAGCAATAGAAAGACAATACGGGAAATGTAAAGAAATACCCAAGAAAGAAAAAAGAAAGAGAAAAACAAAGCAAGACTTTCAGCTGCAAACAGCCCTCGATTCGAGGGAATCAGGGATTTTTCTTTCTTTTTTTTTCCGTACTCTCCTTCTCCTTCTTTGCTTACTTTATCATCATGTACAAGACAAGGTCTACGATATATGAGTAGTTTTAGTAGTCTTACCTTGTATTGCATCTCGGAGCCTTGAGTCCTTGCGTATATAGTGGTGATACATAGATGCACAACAGTAGGGTTCGGTAGGGTTAGCACAATACCCATGGTCTTTGCTTAGCGAATCGACATGAGACAGATAAATGACACCAGGGCTGTTTATGTTTAGTCTTGCTTTTATGCCGCCCGACACCTTTAGCGAAGAACCCACCATACAAGTTATGGGAAAGCACTAGTAATGGCACTGAAAGCTCAGTGTTACAGTCTACAGCTCTACGAGTACATGTTATATATGTACATCTGTACAGATACATGTGGACATGTATATGTATCTGATGTGCCGATACAATACAAGCGCTGCTATAGCCCCCCCGATCCTTTGTTTGATAATTGTCAATGATCTACGAACTTTGTTGGTTGTGCTGTGTTTGAGGTTTATCGGGAGGGCAACTGTAGGACCGTCCAGAGTACAGCGGCTGGCTTTTGTCGTAGGCTCGGGGCGCAGATCGGTCTCTTGCTTTGATTGTGCAGTCTTAGCATGGCTTACAAGGAGGTGTTTTATTGGAGGCATCCCAATAGTGGCTTTATTCATAAGCCAGTCAGAACAGATTATCCTCTCATCAAAAAAGCTGCTTAGCTATGCGAGGAGTACATACATGCATGTACAACCTGATCAGCTCCAGCTTGCCGTAAACAATGCATATTCCATATTTGTATCATAGTTGCTGGTCAAAACAAAACACTCACTCTCGACTCTTGGACGAAGGAATGGCTTTAAGCAAGTCAAATATCCTGCCAAAACATGCACAACATACACTAGCTTTACCTATGTGGTTTGTACTATATACCATATACCATGTACCATGTACTATGTACTATGTTTTATCTATGGAACTTGGAAATGTTCCATTGAACCAAAAACAGCTTGTTGTATTGGGATTTCTACAGACATTTCTTTTGACTAATGTTTGGTAGCCCTCGGATTTCATTAATTGTAAAACTCGTGTCCTGTTCCAAGTACCAAGTATTCTATTCTATTTTATATTATTTTTTTATTTCTTTCAATGACAAGGGACAAGTCCCTGACACAACCGAGATCTCGATACTACTACACTACTACAATACTACAATAAATATATACTATTTAGTATTTTGATGGCTCCCGATGTCACCATCCTATAACAGGTTCCTGAATATCACCAAGATCTCTTTGGTTGTACGCGGAGTCGTAGCATGAAGGTCTAGACAAACTAGGCATTGTTGTTTGTCTTTCTTACCCTCCGACTACTGGCATTGTCTATTTAGGCTAGCCTTGAACCAAGCCAAGAGTCTGTCTTGCTATTGTCATTCCCCTATATTCGTTGACCTTCTTGCAAGAAAGCAGCCTTTTTCTTCTTTCCTTTTTACAGGGTCATTCAGTTGATATTTTGAATGTTTAATGCTGGGGCATGGGCTATTTTTAGTAGTCCAATTACAATCGTGGAGCAAAGTATGCTAGACCTGATACACAAATCTAGTCATGTTTGGCGCTATCCTCCATGTTCTTGCTGTAAGAAATGATCACCGCCTGAGAAGAACAAGCAAGAAATGATTTGAGAAAAAAAAGGCTACAAGTTCGAAACACTCGCTCTGTTTTCTCTTGTCGCCAAGGTAAGCGGCCGAACTGGCGATCTGGGATCTTGTTCCCATCACCAAGTCACGATAGTCTCGACGTGGAACTATGGCACTATTTTTGTTTTTTTGCTACTTACTTGTGTGTATTGCTACGAGACACTCTATCGAGGCATACATATATATCTGACGTGACCGGGCTCACAAACATTGATTTCGTCATGTAGTATTCATTTGTATGTGCTCACAGATACTCAGATATCAGAGCATCTTTCATATTGTTCTGTGCATATATGCATCTATTCGTCAGAGCAACATCTACTGCTGTGCATATTCTGTCTATCTCGCTTTTATTATATCTTGGTTCTTGTCCCAAGCCTGTATGCACAGCCTTGTCAAAATTGTGCTATGAACCACGACTTGACATCATCAGCACAAAGGTTACCAAACCAGGAGAGGAGAGAACAGAATCTCCAGATATAGAGCAATAAAGCAATAAAAGTGCACTCGTACACAAAGAGACAAAGAGTCTGAACATGAAATTATGTGACAGGGAACATCCGGGATTTTTGTTTAATGAATAATGTCAGCGGATCATCCTTCGATCATGAGACGTCTTTTCTTTTTGGGACCCATCTTTTTTGTTCTTCTCTTCTTTTTTTGTCTGTCCATCTGGCAACAGGCGAGAATCCAATCACAAAATATGCACCTCGTCACAACTTCGCAGCCTGTCAATTTCGTTCATATGCACTGTCACAAACAGGTCAGTGAGTGGCATTTTTCATTATTTTACTGTGCATATCATTAATTTATTTCTCTGGCTAGGCTTGCTTTACGAGACTGCGGGGACTTGTGCAGTTTGTGTGAACTTGATAGCCAGCCATTGAATTTCCAACATCATCGTCATCGATACGGAGTTTTATTTATATTTTATATTTTATTTATTTATATAGTTGCCATTGCGTTTTACTTCTCCCCTCTCTTGTCCCCGCGCTAAGAAAACCCCGAAAAAATAATAATGCAAACTCAATCGTCTAAATAGAGAAAACTGTATCGTCAACGGATGCTCGCTTTCGGTGCTTATGTGTACTATAAGTACAGATATACTACTGTGTATACTACTATATATGTGTTAGCTGGAGTTGTAAGTGTCACCAAACACTTCAGTTACAACTGCAACTGCAACTAAATCAATCAACACAAAATGACATCCGAAACTCAAACACATCCCAAGCCCATCTTTGAAAACTTGTTGTTTTGCAATTTCAGCCACAAATTCTCCCTTAAAGCCCATTCATTAATTGCTATCCATTCTCTCTCTCCTAGCCTTGTCCTTCTTGGTCTTGCTGGGTCGTCACTGTTGCAATTCCTTCTCCGGAAACTAAGCCAACTTGAAACATCCCACGGCATGGCTTAGACTTAAGTAGCTACCTAATAACTCGTTTAGCCTGTAGACAAGGCCCTTCCTTGCTGATTTCTTCCCACACCACCTATCTGTACATCATTTCAAATAGTACTAGTCGTATACTGTATATATACATTGTATCTTGTATCATACATTACATTTCAACACTGTAAACGAGTTAACCATAGTCCACAGCTCGTGACACATGATAGAAAGCTCCCAACATGACCATGGTAGTATATAATACACCACAGAAAAGACATATTGCATACACTATAGGAAGCTTACAATCCAACTTTTGAGCTCATGTAAGCATGTTAAAGACAAGGCTTATATTGAACTATGTATAAGCGCAAAAACTAACCATATCCGGATGAAAACAAACACCCTGCCCACTCATCAGCCATGGAGTAGTTGATCTAAACAAAGACACGAGAGCCAAATTACAACGCAACAAGACTCAATTCTTGTTCTTGGCGTAGATTTTCTTGCTTGCCGGGAGGCTATGGCCGTAGAGCTCTTGTTCCGCATCCTGAAGCTCCTTGCGGCGTATCAGCCCCGACATCTTGAGCCGCGCAACAGTGACCATGGTATGTTCACCGGGTTTGGGGGGCGCGTCTATAGCCGTGAAAGGCACATCGAAGATCGAGCCGTTATGGAGCACTATGCGTGACCCAAACTCTCCGTTACCCATGGGTTGTAGATAGATGAATGTACGGTCATCTTCGAGGATCTCCAAGGCTTTCTTGTAGGACATTTTGTCCTCTTCAGAGGGCTTGCCATCCCACTGGAAGGTGCCCGTCATTAGGGCAAAGTGGTTGTTGATGGCCAAGGCCTGCGCAGGCGTCATGGCGTTCTTCAGCTTTGTTTCTCTGGTAGAGGCCGAAGGGATAGCGACCGCGGAAGCCGTTTTTGTGGAAGATGACGCAGTCTCGGCGGGCATTGATGAAGCGGTGCCCGACGACTTCCGGGACTTGCGAGACTTTCTGGCACTCTTGGACTTGGATGTCATCTTGACTGTACTGTCGGTTTTTGTCGAGGGATGTGTGTTGGCAGAGAGGAAACCGGAAGGTAGAATGCTCCTCGGAGAGAAGTTGACATTGGCGTAGTGTCGAAAGAGAGAAGAAAAAGAATTCCGATCAACAGCGGGGGCACCGATATTTATACCCACTTCTACCTCAACCTCCATATCAAGCTCTTGCTCTGACGAGGCACCGGTTTGTTGATTGTTTTGAACTGGGCATTTGATCTCGCTGTTGTCATTGGTTGTCTTTGCTTCCTGGTAGTCGCAATCGGAAGTGACGCTACCAGCGCCAGAAGAACAAGCACTAAAGTAAACATCGTCTTCTGTTTGCCTAGTCAGCCTGGGTCTGTTTATAGTGGTGGGTTGATTTTGTCAGTGGTAGCTACGAACCTGAGTCAGATTTGTCATATGCTCCTTCCTCATTATCCAGTGTGTTGTTGTTGCTGTTTTTGTGGGCAATATTTGCGTTTTGAGACGTCTTGGGAGTCACCAAAGAATGGCACAGAGACTGGATAAACAAGACCTAATGTTAATCAGAGAACAAACTAGACAGATGAAGATTGTTTTAAGGAACCTATCATCTGGTTATGTAAAGCGATATGTATAAACTGACCGTGACATTGACTGACTTGAAGTCCCGACTATCGTGTGTCTTGTCTTGTTCGGGGGAGATAATATCTGCCTGCAAGCTAGAGGCAGATGCGGTGTCAGACTCATAGCCACCAGGGCCGTAATTGTAGTTGGCAAGGTCTTCTGCTGTTGATCTTTGGCGTTCCCTAAAGAGAGGAGCGGTAGAGGGGAAGCTCCGATTTCGGCAGCGAATGATATGGTTATCACGGCTACTGACATTGACGCGAGTAGCTTGGTGAGGATTAGGTGATCCAACCGACTTGGGCTATAATTAAATCGAGAGTTGATGATTAGTATCACCCAGCAGACTAGATGAGATGAGAGACGGGGAGTGGCATGGGTCAACTAACCATTGCATTTCGGATTATAGCATCGATTTCATCTTTGCTTAGGTCGCCTTTGACCATAGACTCAACTATCGACAAGTCAAAGAAATCGATAAGGCCATGGATAATGACACGTACTTCTTCAAAGCTCCGTTCCGAAAGATTTTTGGACCTCCCATAATGATCAGAAAGCTGCTGCAGTGGGTTGGAATAGAGATCCATGACGAGAAAGACTCATATATAACAATGAATTGTTACTCAAGTATTGGCTTTGATGATGGATGGGATAGTTTGTTGATGAAAATATGAAAAGGGGAGAGTGAGTAACTTGTAGACACTGTGACATTTTATACTCTGGTCTAGAATAGTCACTTCGGAAATTAAAGGCCATATAAATAGGCAGGAATGACAAGGCTAGTTAGTCAAGTACATGATCTCACGATGATATTTCATTAGAGGTTTAGTGTTTTAGGCAGCTTCATCAAGAGAATGTTTGATACTTGACTAGTATTACCTTCCTACTAAAGCTACTTCACTATATATATATGTGTAATCCCGTAAAGCGAGAGGTATTTGTAGAAATCACTGTAATAAACTATTCACATCATCTCTATCTTCACTCTTCACTTCTACAACACAAGAGATGCTTACCTGGTGTGACAAAGAAAGATGTGTAACATGGAAAGTAGGGTTACAAGTGTCAAACAAGGGTTATTCCAAAAGACAGAGTTTGGCTATATAGCAGCATGATGTTGATAGTCCTCCAATAAATGACTCCACTAGCAAAAAAAAATTGCGAAAGCAAAAAGATAATGACCGAAGATGACATCTTCTTGTATGGGGCAAACCGGGATTGAACCAGTGACCTTTAGATAACAGAAACCACTGAAGTTGAGCTTCAGTCTAACGCGCTCCCAACTGCGCCATTGCCCCAACTGATTGTTGTTGTTGTTGTTGTTGTTGTTGTTCTATTTATCCTCTTGGATCTACATAGTTTTTAGCTAATACCATTTTCGAGTCCGAGCATTTACAAGCACAGGGTCAACCCACTGAGTACATGTATCTCGATTTTTCTGAGCACCATTTTCTTCTTCCTCACGCCTGATATGAAAGACCGAGCTCTATCCAGTTACCTGGCGTCCGCTCCCGGGCTTCATGTCCCTCACATCCTCATCCTTCCCCACCCCTGTATAAAGTTTTCCATCAGAAGGTCTTACAAGGTGATTGTACGACTGTAGCCCTGATAGTTGGCTTGTTCTTCGTCCCGTATCAGAGCTTTGGCTAGCGTCCGTCTCCCCTTGAACGTGGCAAGTAGCTTTAGGGTGAATCGGGTACTCCAAGGTCTGGTTCGTCTTCGGCAGGTCCATAAGTGAGTCCTATCTTTGTCTCTTCCGCATCTGGCACATGTGAGGACTGCATTCTCGTGCTTTCGGACGGTATGGTAGTCCTTAAAATCGCCGTGCCCAGATAGAGCGGCTAAAACCTTTCCTTGTATGTTTCTCGGTCCTCCTGGTACGGCTGAACGCTTCAGATTGGGGAAACCCAGGGTTCTGCGTTCTTCATTATCTCTAATGGCCGCCTGGTTCCTAAACCACCTTTCAAAGTCCTCTTGTTGTCCTTCATGTATCCTCCTCCTAGCTTTGGCGACTGACATGAAAATGTCTGGGTCTTCATACATTCTGAGTTCCTGTCTAGACTGTCCCGGGTGTGGGTTCACTGCCGCTGCCTTGGCTAGTTTGTCCGCCTCTTCATTTCCAACTACACCTTCATGTCCAGGTACCCATATGCAGTGTACCTTTCTGTTCCGGCGCTTCGTCTTAATGGCCTGGATGATGGTTTGTGCTCTGTCCACTTCAGCCTGTGATGAGCCTGGTTTATTCTTCGGGCTGGTCAGGCGGGTGATTGCCGCTTGATTGTCCAGGCAAAGCCAGACTGTATCACAGTCCTTCAGGGACGCCATCTCCAGGTTTTCAAGTCCTCGTAAGATGGCTATGATTTCAGCGTCTATGACTTCCTTCATGCTGCCACACTTTTCGTTTCCCTTGAGCAGGAGATTTGTACCCTGTGAGGCGGTCCAACCTGCCCCTGTCCATCCATTTTCCATCTTTGACCCATCTGTATACAACCACACATCAGTAGGTGGCCTCGTTCGTCGTAGTTGTTGGTGTCTTGCTGCGGCTGCTGCTTTGTCTAGGCCCACCAGAATGGCTTCTGGTGGTGGGGTGTCTGCTGTGGCTGGAACTGGGTCGAAAGTTCCGTATGCAACAATAGATCTCCCAAGGCTGCTCAGTAAATCCCTGATGTGGGGGAGGGCCTGTCTGACCGCTCCCGATCTTAGGATGACTCCTCTCATGAGTGGGTGCATTGGGTCTAGTTGATACCATCTAACGGCTTCCCTTTTGACTGCATAGTCTAGGAGAATCTGCACTGGAGGCAGATTTGCGAGCATGTGGAGAAGTGCTGTTTAATGGTGTATTATCGACCACTAAGAGCGCACAGAAGCTCCGGGGCGGTGGCTAAGAAAGGTCAGCTAGTTAGTATTGGCCATGAATGATGTCACAAAATCACTGTAAGATAGAAGAGGGGAAGGGTTAGAAAGTCTGATAATTGCATTATAAGAAGATACAAAAGCATTCCGCACACCGAAGAAACAACATAAATTCAGGGTAGAACTAGCAATCCGCTATACGCCTTCTATTTCAGAAAGAGATGATGCTTGGTCACGTTGATACAAGATAAGACATAGGAGAAGACAAAGTGTTAAGAAGAAAAAAATAGGAAAAAGAAGGAGTGAGATACGATAGTGACATTGAAAGAAGAAGGTTTGGAAAAAAGATAAGAGGATATGAGGAAGGGAGAGAGAGAGAGAGAGCCGTCGTGACAGACATGATCTAACTGTACAAATAAAAATGAAGCAAATAACCCAAAGCAGAGAAGAAAAGAACAAAACAAAACGAAAAAAGTAAACCAAATGAAGCCAGATAGGAACAAAGCAACATGAAAATGCAGTACGTACACACCGACATGGAAAATTGAAAACTAAGACAAAAAGCAAGCCCAAGAAACAAATAAAAAACCAGAAAAAACAAAAAGCAATACGATGACAAACATAGAAAAAAAAAAAAGGTTCAATTTTTTTTTTAGTTCCGCGAAGAAGAACCAAAATCATTGTCCGTATGGAGCTTCTTATCCTTGCGTGCCTTGACAACAAACTCTGACATGATATGTATATGATCAGCTGGGAAATGGTACGTAGGGAAGGCAGGAATACGAGTCAAGGCCGACCGATCTGGGGGACCAAGTAATTCCACTACCTCTAAAGTGTTTGTGCTATACCACAGATAATCAATCACATCCGCAAATCCAGGAGTATAGTTGGTGAAGGCATATTCGTCCGGCGTGCCCTTGAGATGAGTGTAGGCATCGCGTAACGAGAAGGGATGCTCGATACCTACACGTGTGAAGCTACCGTATTGGTACTTGTTGATTTCCTCGTGATCAGGTGGCACACGACCCATGCTCAACAACTCATACACCGAACTATCTACTTGCGAGTTGAAATCACCGCAAACAATGAGGGGGATATCAGTGTTGTTGCGGTATTCCTGGCTAGGAGCTGGCTCGACCGGGGGTTGTGGCTGAGGATCAGATGGATCGTCAGACTTGGGAACAACTATTTGCTTCTTGTCCTTGAGGGCAGGCCATCTAGCGTATTTCTCGGCCAGCTTGGTGACGTGCTCCATCATGATACCGGTCTGGATGGTTTTCACATCGGCTAAAGCAGAATCCCACGTGAGATGGACATTGACCAGAATGAAGCGAGCACCGGTAACTCGGCTCTCTAGGAAGCAAATCACGGCAATGTTGTCGCGGGGCATGACACGGTTGAAGACGTCATGCTGGTTCTTCATATCGGGGCGATTGATGGCAATGCTAGCGAACTCAATAAGTTGCTTGTCCAGGAGGATAAACTTGCTGTTTTTCCAGAAGACGGCACAACCATCGACAGTCAAGGCATCACGCTCGCTCATCGTCTTGGCACGAGACTTGGGCCATTGGACGCCCTTGTAGTCGAACTGGGCCAGGTGAGGGCTAAAGTCTTCCTTGAAAGCCTCGGTAGATATCTCCTGAAGACTCAGGAAGTCGGCGTCGTGGGCCTCGATCTCCTCGAAGATGACTTGTTTGCGGTACTCCCATGATAGGGCATTGCTGGGGGTGTATCCGTATGTGGAAGCGGTGGCATACTTGTCGCAGAGTACGTTCCAGGTGAATACCTTGAGGCGTTCAAGACTAGGCGACACATCTTCTTGGATCGTGATCATGTTGCGGGTCGGAGGCGGCGGCGGAACTTTTTGGCAGGTCTAGTTAGTATGTTTGCTTTCAAGTACAGACGATGGTTTGACTTACTGGGCATATTCTCACGCAGCGAGGTGACCAGGGCATTGGTTCCCTTTTCCATGATGATCTGTTTGTATTCGGGGAGCAGAGGGTTGCCCTCAATGCCAAGTACTTCTAGCTGGTGCAGCGATCCCAGCTCGCTCGGGATATCTCTAATATGGTTGTCGAATAACAGCAGTTTCTTAAGATATGTGCACATTCCCAGCTCGACAGGCAGGCCAGTGAGTTGGTTGTGCGACGCATCGAGCCAACGCAATTGGCGTAGGCGGCCAATCGACACAGGCAAGACACTGATCTTGTTCGAGGCAATGAAGAGTTCCTGCAAGAAGTCGTACTGGAAGAGCGCAGGAGCCAAGTTCCGCAGCCCCTGGCCACTGAGGTCTAGGTTGTTCCAGTCCTGGCGTTTTGTAGATTTCTCGACGGCGAGTGGTCGTCTCAAGTCATCGGTGTCATCGCCCGGCTTGCCGCCGTTGGGCATGGGGGGAGGGCCTCCGATGCCCTTGTTTTCGGTGGCTCGTAGACGGGCATAGTAGTGCGGTTGGTGCTGCTCGGTCATGGTCGCGTTGGCACGTTCGGACTCCTTGTGTAGGCGAAGCTGCTCTGCCCAGTGCTCGGTCATGTGCTGAGGCTGATTGGCAGCCCGCACGCCGTGGCCGTTCTGGAGGGCGGGGTTAACAAAGTGTTGCGCGCCCTGGAGCACGTTGGGGCCGTAGGCGGCATGGTGGTTATGGTTAAGCAGGGCGCCGTTAGACAGGTTTCCGTTGCCATTGGCGTGGACATTCGGATCGGCTTGCGGGTGGTGCGGCGTGTGGCCGTGGGCCTGGGACTGCTGGTGGTTGTTAAACGGCTGGAAGTTGTAGACATTCTGGCCGCCACCAGGCCGGGCCGTGGATCGGGTCTGTCCATACATCATATAGAGATACTGGCGGGTCGGTCAATCGGGAGGCGGAGGCTGCAGATAGGGTTTGCAGAGCGACACAGTGTAGGGTCCGGCTCGAGGAGTATCAGATCGGGGATGCGATGCGGGAGGCGAAGCAGGTGATGAAGCGGCCTTGGGCACACTGTAGACAGGGTTTCGGGCGTGACGGCAAAGGTGGCGGTTGACAAGGCGGAAGCTGGACTAGTCTGGTCTGGGCCTGGATATGAATATGGATACGAATATGAGGACGGCAATGATGCAAGACGCAGAAAGAGGAAAGAGAATGACTGTAGCCGTGGATCTGTGTCCATTTACTTTTTACTTTTTTCTGTTTTTCTGATACGTCAGCCAATCGAGGATTGAGAATCGATGGTTTGGTTGTATCCCAATCAATGGGCGACGAAATCAGCCAGCGTCAATCGATAGCCGGCCCGTAAAATCGAGAGAAGAGAGAGAGGCTAGAGAAGACGGGATAGCCTACACCAGAGGCCGAATTGCGATCGTAAGATTAATTAACGCGAGGTCTGAATCAGAATCAGAAAATCAGGCGGCGGGGTTGTGGCGAGGATGGATAGATTGCTTGAAGATTAGGGCAGATTCCTATGATGGATAGACGAGAATCAATGGAGGCGGCAATAGTTGGTCAGAGACGGGCTTGGTGTAGTGCAATGGTGGGCTGAACTGAACTAGACCAAGTTGCAGTTAAGACGCTCTCAGTGAGTCTAGCAGTGTCGCAGGTTCTGCATCAGTGCGCATTCAGTGTGTAATACAGTGGGCGACTACAGGTGGCGATAGGCGATAGCGATAGCACGACAGACAACCAAAAGGCCACCATGCCGGTTTGGTTCGATAACAGGACAGATAATCTAGGCTAGCCTGGGAAAAATAGCTCATTCTTCAGGGCAGACCAAAAAAGTAGAGGCAACAAAAGCTCGCCTCTTTTGTTTTAACTTCAATATACAGGCAACAAGGCTGAGACGCCAGGGTTGGAAAAAAAAAAATGAAAATGGTTACATTCACTGAAGACATTCCAGGTTTGTTGTGAAGCGAAGCCTGAAAATCACGACATAATAGCACCAAACATATCGTCAATTTATGTCTAGATATGACAGTGCAGTCTTACTTTCTCAATTTTCAATCGGCCAAGTCGGTCGAGGAAAGCTAGAACTGGTACAGACAATATTATAGCAATAACCATAGCACAGCACAGTAGCTTCTGAATATCTTAGGGCGACCTCTGGGCTCTATAGGATTATAGAGTATAACTACAACTAGCTTTAGCAAGGCCTTTATTTGCCACTAACTCACTAGCTAACTAATGCATGTGTCTTCTCTTGAAAAGTTACCCCATATTATTGTAACAATGAACAGTTCTCATAGCTATTTCATCACACATTAGTAACTCTATGGTGCAATACTTTTCTTTGTGATTGATACGGAAAATACCATACGTGCACTAGGGTTAAATTTAAATCAAACCCTGTATATTTGAAACTCCTCGTACGTCATCTATCAAATGTCAGATATATCAAAGCCGCTAAAACACTTTCTTTATAGCTTTGATTTGCACAGAACCCTTCGCAAGTCGTTTCTACAATAGCGGATAGGAGATAATGCTGGTGTCACAGTATCATGTTTATCATACGTGTGCTATTGGTGATAAGTATCTGACGAATACAAGTACCGTCGACTCATTTGTTTCAAAGGGAAGTCAAGATTTAGAAGTCTGTGGATATCTTCAGCTGTTGGAAGGGTAACCTGGACCAACACGAAGTTTGAGTGCGACCTCTGGTGGTTTCTAGTCATAGCTACGATCTACGTCGTCATGATATACTTGCCATCGGGCAACATTGAATCTTCGACGGCGGTCCTCTTTCGCTATGATTGCTTCTTCGCTATCGACGCGAGTTGGCGTATCTTTGCAATTTCGCCGTCTTGAGACATTTTGAGAGATGTGAAGGTCGTATGGCAAACAGCATAGGTGAAATAAAAGTGAAAGTGTGGCGGAATGTAAGCAGAAATGTTTGTGATGATTGTTGTGTGGAAAGGAGAAAAGGCTGAAGAGGAGAGAAGCACAATGTTGTACAAAAACGGATCAATTGTATTTGTTATTTGTGTGAGTAGTCATCAGGTGATCACTTACTAAGAGCCCAAGTGAAGGTAATCAACTGTTGGAGAATATATTTTCCCCGAATTATTGTTGTAGGGCCTTTTGTCATTCTCCTATAGACTGTGTGATTTAAATAGCATTGTGCTGCAAAATATCAAGTCCGCATTTGGGCTGTATATCAAATCACATCGTTTTCTCTCGTAGATGGAGACAAAAGTCGTAGTTTCCGGATGACATATGTAAATATAGCACGAGACAACAGTGGCAAGATCAACACTGAGAACAGCTTGCACAGTGATTTTTCTGACAGTCGCGCCTGCTGAATTGGAGACCAAACTGGCGCCTAAAGCTGAACCGAACTGAATACGCAGATCGCCCGAACAGGCTGTTTGTGTATTTATTTCTTGGTGTTTTTGATGTTCTCACCTGCTCTTTCTTCCCGTCCGTTTCGTTTCGTCTTTATAGTTTTTCTTTTTCTTCTTCTTTTTTGTTGTTTCTGTCATCATACATATGTGCCTTTATTTTTCCACGCCTACCACCAAGACAAAAAAGATCAACCAGATCATCGATTTACCGACATTCTTTTTCTTTACTGCTGCGTTGCACTCGATATCTCCATACGAAATAATAACAGTCGATTGCAGCAAAAAACAAGGCCGCTTGTTTGTTCCAGAGGGTCACTTTGAGCGGCTCGACTGCATAGAACCCAAGGTCCGGGATCGAAAGAGACAAAGAGCACGACACCAAGCGGCATCTGAGCGTCTTCTCGCTGCAGCCTCGTCGATGTCTGACCGAGCTATGGTCGACAAGACTCTCTGAGAGCTAGATTGTACCTGTACATACATGCTAATCGGTAGTCATGGTGGATTTTGCTACTGGTCTTGTCTGCCTCTTACATGTGTTTTTCCCTGTTGTTTGAGTCTATTTCTCCGACGGGCAACCTGGCAAAGAACGAAGCATACCCAGACACTTGAGCTGGCATTGAGAATACAGTGAGTCGACATCTACATGCAGAGTTGTGATGGCTAAAGCGTTCTGACCTGGTTCAACATGCAGGCCTGAGTCCGAGAGCTCTAACCAACCGCTATAGAAGAGTAAAGGAATTCCAACCTTGACCTAGATCTAACCGGCTCTTCACAGTCAATAGCTTTACGCACGTATATATACATACAAACGGAGTTATATGCTTGTATGCATAGTCTAAGACCCCCTTCCAACGCAACTATTCCACGTATACAAATATTCATACAGATACACATGCAGCCACCGGCCTGGCACGTGTATTCTTAGTCAACAGACAAGACAAGCCGAACATTCCTGGAGGCTCTAAGACCTCCCGCTTGATCGCAAGAGCAAGTCACTTGGGTATCAGATGTTTGATCACTGTGTGCTCCTATCTCCTTGACAGCGGTTCTTGACACTCCCTGCAGCACTTCCAAACTATCCAAGCTCCAGGCCACTGTTGTCACCAAAACCGGCTCTATCATTGCATTTTCGATCCTGGCTTTTGCTTTCTCGACATCTCGATCATCTTAATTGGAAGTCTTGCTTTGGAAGTCCTATGCCGTCAACCTTTTACTTTTATATTATATTATATATATAATTTTTTTTTTTTTTTCAAGGTCCGACTACTGATATCAGATTTGCTTGGGTTTAGCCCGTCCTTTCACGTCACATTTTTCTCGGTTCCAGAAATGCTCCCTCCCCCCTAGCTTACGTCCATTATTGCCACTATTTTGTTTTCCTTTCTCAATAAGACCTGTTAGTAAGACACCTTGGAAACAAGGGTCCTTGGACTCTCAAATCTAATTTAATACCTCAGAAGAAGGCCAAAGTCGTCTAAGTGGTTAGAACACGCGCCAGAAACAGGAAAAAGAAAAAAAAAGAAATAAAGCCTTGCCATGAGAGCAAAACCGATTCAGGGACTAGGCTAGTACATAATTCGAACGACTTAGTGCCAAGTTAATTTAGGTAGCAAGGGGAATTCTAGCAAAACTAGTGCTAGCATATGTAGGCTAAGTCGCTCCTTGTCCTAGTTAGCTTCCGGCCTGCTTTGTTTTGTTTCTTGGGCCTTGCTCTTAGGCGCTCCGAGAGACCCAGACGTTCCTGTCCTGTCCTGGAAACATGGCCGAGTTCCTCTGCGCCGCTGCCATCGCCACCCCTTATCCTCTTACAGTCCACCAGATACAGCGGGCCAGGGCCCTTGCCGCCAAGGCCACTGAATCGAGGTCTGGGGTGCTATCTGCCGAACAGAACACTACTACTGCTACTGTACCAAATACAGGCGAAGACGATTCTACGGACAGAACCTCTGGCAGCCTGGGTAGCGCAGATGGCTCGTCTACCACTGGCGGCGGCACAACAACTGCATGTTGTAAGGGCCCTTCTCACACGCTTCACTCTACGCACCACTCTCCAGGCGGCTCATCTTTTCTAGCACGGGCTCCCTTTCTTTCCTCGTTTTCTTCTTCTTCTCCTTCTTCTTCCTCCTCGAGCTCAAGGGACATTGCTGGCCAGCGTTTACCAGCAATTACCACTACATCTGCGCCACCAGATAACGATCCAGTCACCGACGGAGATCGTCGTTTGCGGCACCGCTCTGCTGCACTTGAATCTCTATCTGTGCCAGTGACGGCCGTGACTGGTTCTCATAGTCGTTCTCGATCGATTGGCCGTTCATCGTTCCGTCGCCGGCTGGGCCACGTGCGAAGCGCTAGCGCAGGGTCTAGCTCGAGGCACGCTGAACTAGTCACTGGAGACACTACTATCACTACCACTACCGCCACCGCTACCACTACTGCACTGTCGCCCCCAACCCCAAGTCTTCTACCGTCGAATATCTCTTCAACTTCAGCTTCTTCGGAAGCTACCTCTGCTTCCTCTGTCCAACGCCCTCATACTAGTGGTTATACACACCAACGACAGCACCACCACGCTTCTCGATCTCTTGCTAGTACTGCGCACTCTATATTAGCACAGTTCTCGACCTCGCGCGATCGGCTTCATCCGCCCAGCTGGAACAGAGATAACAAAGGACGGACTCCTCAGCCATTGGATCACGGTCTGATCCAGTTTGACTTCCCACCCCGCAAATCAGCTAGTGGGCTATCGGTCTCTTCTCCCGTGATACATCACGAAACAGAGTCTTCTTCTACGCAAGGCGCTGTTCCAAGGGATAACCATCGTGGCTTGAAACCCTCGCCTAGAATCTCTGCATCGACTATCAGTAACAACGGCGACCTCGCATTGACTGATGCTGCTATAGCAAAGCCGTCGTCTCGTCCACCATCCTCTTTGCTGTCTGGCTTGAACTCGTCTGATACCACCTCTGCAGCTACTGTATTGGCCCGCTCAGTGCGCTCTGGCCGCTCTGTGTCTTTGACCGCAGCATCCACGCCGAGCGTTGCTTTTCCGCGCTATCAAAGCGATCACAGCAACAGCAGCAGCAGCAGCAATATTAGTAACGGTAATAGTAGTACCAGCACCAAAAGTCACCATTACAAGGGATTTTCCTTGCATCACACGCCTGCTCCTGCCATTGTCCCCCCTGTGTTAAATTCTGCTTTCCCCAGAGCTTCTGTCGTGTTATCTGGTGTCTCTGCGCCGCTCTCTATCGCACCAACACCAAACTCTAGCCAGAATACCAACAAGAACCGCTTATCGCACAAAGCGAACCCGATCTCGCCCTGTAGTCCGACGCAGCAGCTATCTCTGTCGTCGCATAATACCCCCAAGAAGCGCTGGCTTCCCTCCCGCGGACGATCGGCCGAAGTCGAAGAGCCTGTCGCCGGTAACACGGTGCCTACTAATGACTCCGACGGAACCAGACCAGCCTCCAAGTCTTCTGTCTCGCCTGGGCAGCCCGAATCTCTACATACGCACTCAAAACCACAGCTCAACAGGTCTGTAGCGGCTATGAGTAGCCACAATTCGGCCTCGGTATCGTCCGAGGCCCTCCTCTCCAAGCCGTTCTTACAGAAGAATGGGCGTACCTTTATCAACGATGCAACACTTCCATACCCTTTCCCTGTTGACTTGACAGAGCTACATCGCCAGTCACTGCGTACTCTGATGCTCATCCAGCTCTTCAGAGTACCCGTATGCTGCCCTACACTATCCAAGAACCCTCCTAAAAAGGTTCTCGAGGTTGGCTGCGGCTCTGGGTTCTGGAGTATGATGTGTCACCGATATTTCCAGAACCACGGACACCACGGAATCTCATTTACCGGGCTTGATATCTCGCCGTTGGCACCGAGTTCAACGTCTGGCCTACGACGACCCGATCAAGATATGAAATGGCGCTTTGTACAGCACGATATTCGAGTGATGCCGTATCCATTCCCCGACGAAGAGTTCGATCTTATCATGGGCAAGGACATGAGTCTGTCTGTCCCCAACGACATGTATCAGCAGATAATGGACGAATACCTACGTATTCTGCGGCCAGGTGGTGTCCTGGAAATCTGGGAGAGCGATCACATCATCCGGATGCTCAGGCCACAAGCACCTGGAGCTACATCTAGCATACCCCCCGAGGAAGAAGCAGAGAAGAACTCTGCTACCGCCATGGGTGCTTATGTCATGACACCAAACACACCGCTATCGGCGGCCCTCAACAAATACATCATCGAGTATAACACCTGGATTGTGCGAGCCTTCAAGCTGCGCGGTATCAACCCTGTGCCGTGTACACTTATCGGAGCCATGCTACTCCAAGAGAGCGAGCTCTTATGCAACGTCGGATCCCGGCGCTTGGCTGTCCCGCTATCGGATGTGCGTTGGGAGAAGGAGGGTATCGGCGGTGTTCTGACCAACCACAGCGCATCGCACTCTAGCTCGTCCCTCAAGGGAAAGTCCAAGAGTCGTCTTAAAGCCCAAGGTCTTTCGCCTGGCCAGCTGGCTTTGCGGCGTACGGCGCTGCTTACGGTGGTCCAGGGAATACAGTCCCTAGAACCGATTCTACGCGATGTCAGCGGGAAGAGTCAGGATGAGTGGGATACATGGATGGGCAAGATGATGGTTGATTTGCTAAAGGATAACGGAACTTCGTGGGGAGAATGCCTCGAAATTGGTGCTTGGTGGGGTGTTAAGAGAGAGGCCTGATCTTCTGATTAGCGAAACCCGACCCGACTAGCCTTTTTACTATGTCTCTACCCCTACCTCTGCCTCTAGAACTAAGTCGTCTGCTTCTAACGGTATTTGGCTTATCGTTATCGACTCTTTTCATTGCCTTTCCTGTTCTCTGACACCACTATGGAATGACTATTCAACCAAGCATATGTTTTCGTTACAGAGCCTCCTTTCTTATGTATTTCCTTGTCTTTTAAAAGGAACTTTTTTTTTTACTTTGTGGTATCCAAACTGCCACGCAACGTTCAAGTGTCGCATATAGAATATATATATTTTTTGATTTACTGGTTTCTGTTTCATAAAATTACCCAACTATGACTTTTTAAATATTCGCGAGTCAACCCAATCATGTGAAAGGATCGTATCTATGGCGCAGGGTTCTGTATTTTTTCAGATAGTACAGAGTTTCGATTTCTACCATGACGGGGCAAACACGTTAACAAAGCGTGCTCTGCTTACTTACGGCTATAGTACAACGGCAGATGAAGCTATAGATAGCTGAATAGGTAAAAAGGACTGTATACAAGTACTAACCTTTCTTAACAAACTCAGCACGACGCAGTCCAGCACGGATATCGTCGTCATTTGAAAGGCTGGCCTTTGCTGAAAAGGCTGTATGTAGACGAGTGCGGAAATATATGTAGCCAAGGGGATATTCGCGACCCAAATATAAAAGCTCTAGGTCGGCGATGATACAAATGTTAGTACAAAGTATACGCATATATAAAAGCCAGGCTGTCAAGTCTTTGTAGTGTCGGTGGTTTTGATAGCTTGCCTTTGTAAATGGCGACGACCTGAGACCGCAAAGCAGGGTCTCTCACGGTCATTATAGCATGGAAATATGAGATTGGGCTATGTTGTCAGGGTGCGGTTATATGATTATATATCAAATGCCCTTTAAACCTGCTGCAAAGGCTCGTGATGGGCGGCGTTGATATGTAATAGACGATGGTCGGCTAAGGTCCGGCTAATCCTGACATGGCACCATCGAAGGGCATATAAATCTCATCCTGGACTAGTAAAAGAACGACAAGCTGATGATTGTATATAAAGAAATTGTTCATGTTGCGTAGGGCATATCCTACTTCTTCTGACTGCTTTGATATACCTGTACATCTACTCGTCCCAGCATGAGCGGTCGCATTCTTCGGCCCGTGGTTAACTGTGCTGGCCGCCTATGGCCGAGCCGGCCTTGTTTTGCTCAGCCATTACTAACCACAGCACGACCATCACTTCAGGCTGCTCCATATACCAACCTGACCACGCACAAACTACGGCACAAAGCCCGCGCTCGAGCAAACCGGTCCATAGCGCAGACGACGGGCCAACGGCGTACGGCGTTTGCGCAGCCGTTCTTCTTCCAGTACGCGGCGACGTTGGACCGGATAGGCCGGTGCTTGAAATGGGGCTGCAGCGAGCAAGATCTTGCGCTGGCTTCGCACATAGTCCGTAACTTGGCCGGGAACTGGCATACGGATTGTGGTGCGGCCATGGGTGCTTTTAGGGTCAAGGGCGCGCAAGTAATGAGAGTTAACCCGACGACGTCGTCTTTGACTAGAGCCGGTGTTGTTCCGGTGAATGCGCTGTTCAAGCAGCTGACTGAGCAGTTTGAGAGTGTGCATTTACATCATCATGAAGTCAACATGGGTAAATTGGTGAGTCGGTTCTTGTCTTCCTCCATGTCAACCTGTTTCCTAGACCGAGAGCTAACTGACACTTCAATGTTCCGACTTCAAAGACACAAAGCCGTCTCTTAGATGGTGACATGGTCGTCAGCTTCACATCGTTCAAGGTCCACCAGCCAAAAGATATCATAGACGATGAAGAGACCGAGCCACAGATCACAGTAGCCCCCAAAGACCTGCCAGCACTACCGGGCGGTACGGGCCTACACATTGCATTTTCCACGCATCTATTCCGCCAGGCTACGCGGGAGCTGATTGCGCAGACACACGTGGTCTCGGAGATCATGGACGCTACCCCGGAACAAACAGAAGTGATCCGTGAGGCGTTCGAGGCACAGCGCGAACTAAACAGGAAACGCGTGACTCATGGACGCAAGTTTTGCTATATACTAGAAAAGGATTTGAGGAGCTTAGAAGAGAATACTTGGAATAGAGCAGACGCCGTGGAAGACTTGGGTAGTGCGGCTACACCTTCTTCATCTTGACAGAGAGAGAGAGAGGCATATATAGAGAGAGGGGTTCGTAGAGGGGGGTCTTTGAGCGTCAATAGACACGCAATGTGTTATGTATACCAGCTATCTCATGCTGTATAGTATACATAGCAAGGACGCTGTCGTGCAGGACTGTACAAACTACTACGGTAACAGCTGGTAGGACATGTACTCCCGGGACATTGTCCTTGCTTTTCCTGATCTTGTCATTGCACTGAGCAGGCCAACCCATTACCGGTAAATAACATTCATAGTAATTGAGCATATATTTGAGAGAACGAGACAAAACATGGAATAAAAACGAGGTATGGTTCTGATCGTCATATCTGCTGCAGGTTACAGAAACAGAGCAAATAAAACTGCAATTATGGTAGTACTGGAACTTGCTCATAATGCTATTAGTGGTAGCATTTAGGCCTTGGAAGTGAGCCTGGATTTTATGTATCCTGCAACAAAACATGTTACCCCTCACGCTGAAGATTATAGCGGCATTAGTCGTTGTAAGCTCTTGGGGAGGAAGAGCTAGCATTGCATTACCTTTTGTTTTTGTTTTTGAAAGAGCAGGAAGGGAAACATAAGCACAATGATTGGTTATAATAGCCTATCACAAACCCACTGACAAGCGGACAGACCGTCCTACTATATCTGTACATGCATATACGTTATTTTATTTTATTTCTTTCATTTCGAGAGGATGATGTTTGTTTAAGCAGGGCGAGAAACGCTTGGACCAAGCTCTTTTCCTTCTTTTTCTTCATGTTTAATCTTATCTTTCTCCTCTCTTGTCAATGACAGGGCAGCCAGTTCTCTAGATCGAGATAACGTTATGACAAAAGAAGGGAAAAGTCAAGACTAGCATGAAGAAAGGAAACGAAAGAAAGCACGAGCTTTTGTACTGCAGGGCTTGAGAGATAAGAGCTATATAAAGTCACGTCGATATTGCAGAAGGTTTAGTTTACTTGGGCTAGGAAACTGTCCAGTGTTTTATGACGTCTTGGCGGAAGGAATAAGAAGGGGAAATAGCCGACAAAATGGGTTATTGTTTCTGCTGGTTATGGCACGTGATCTTGTTGTTGATTTCATAAGAGACCAAGTATATATATTTTTTTTCTTGTTTACTACAACTAACTAGACTAAACTCGGGATAGTTGTAATATTGGAGAGCTGAGCTAGAACTGGACTGGACTGGCCGGGACTTTTTGGATTTATTTTTTTGAGAGCTGATCAACATCACGAAGAATGGAGGATTGATGACGATCCGAAACGTCCGATTAGCCCGTCTTGACTATTTGTATATACTAATACTCATACCGAAGAAATGTAGTGGTTTTTCCTACTGTGTATCTTCGTCAAGAACAAAGATAGGACTTGGCTTTTCTTGGTACGGGTTTTTGTAGTTTGGGTTAGATCGAGATCAATCTTCAAATACGGGATGTGATAGGCTTGTTCGGCATTGACTTTTGAACCGTGGGGTTAATTTTTAATTTTTATTTTGCTGTCCTCATGATAAAAGGCGAAGGAAGACTTGAGAGAGAAGAAAGAGAGATGAAGGCAGTTTTTTTTCTTCTTTATTTTTTTCTTTATTTTTCTCTTTACTAATGAAAAAAGCTTCACTTTGGAGAGAAAACTGTGTTTTTTTGCGGCGGTGAGACATGTGCGGACTCCTTATACGCACGGCGTGGTTCCTGAACAGCCTATTCAACTTATGGAGAACCTCTTCTAGCCGTCCCCTTTTAGGGTGCCTTGGCGAGCCTTCTAGGACCCTTCGGTGCCGGCTACAGGGGATAGCCAGGGGACACCTAGCGTAACGTTCCAGGAGGGATCACAGCGCTGCAGGCTCTATATGAAGAAATACAGTAGAATAACAGTGCCGGAAGCATCCAACAGGGCAAGGAAAAGAAGCCGAGAATATCAGTAGAAAGGCTAGAGAAACTGACCTTCAAGTACATACTAAAGTAGTAGTCGTTGCGGCTGGTCATATCGTTAATGTCATCGATATCACGGATACTACTTGGTCGTGGTATTAGAGTAATACTTTAATACTTGCCGCCGGCCTCGGCTTCGGCTTCGGCATTGGCTTTTGGCTGGCAGGGCGGAACGAGTCAGTCATGATGATTGATCAACTCAAGTCCGCCGTCAACAGAACAGGCTAAAATGAATGCCGGCTCCATTAGCCATCGAATAGTGTATTAGTAAAAAAAGTTGACTCGTATATCCCTAGTGACAAGAGAGACACGCTTTATCTCTCCCCCTTCCTTTGTTTAGTGACGTACTGGCTATGTTTATTTTTCTTCTTATTTTCCTGCCTTTTTTGGACTCTTGCTCCTCATTCCGTCAAAAAGGTTCTTTCCTTTTTTCCTTTGCTATCCTGACCAGACAAGCCTAGTTTAGAGTGCTTGCTTAATCTGGATTTTGTGATTTTAATCCGTTTTTTTTGTGCCGTGTCCCATCCATTTATTTCGTTTTTGCACAACACAACGCAAATCTTTTTTACTTACATACATAGTTGTAGTCAGTTAGGCAACATCGTTATATCTTTCTTTCCCTTCTTCCTTTTCTATCTACGTAGTTAACTAGCCTCTTTTTTATTTTATTATCTTTCCTTTTATATTTTCCTCGTTCTCTCTTCGACTTCGTTCGCAGGCGATTGAGGGCGGTTTAGCCAATATCCATCATTTTCAAGACATCGCATCTATTTATCTTTTATTTTCTCTCTTCTCGTGTCTTTTTTTCCCTTCTTTTCTTCTGCACCTGAAACCGTCGACAATCGCTTAAACGTCGCTTTGGTTCAATTTTCAATTGTTGATTGTTGTTCAATTGCCGGCCCGGCCTAGCAAAACCGTGAAACCTCTAGGCTCACAATTGGAAATCCCTTTTGCATTTTTTTCTCTTTTTGCAGGCCATCGTAACTCCATCATCATCCATCTCTCCATCCATCGATTCATCCACCGCCACGCTAAATCGAAGCACACCCTCAGTCAAGCCATTCCTCGCCTCTCGATTTTTCCGACCCTCGATCTCGTTTTCGATTTCTCCGTTCTCACTCTTGTTTTCGTCGTCAGCCTTACGCCCGCAGCCTCCTGCATATCCGGAACCTACGATAGCCAACGATCGAGTGCATTTTTTCTGGCTCTCATTTCTGGCCTTGGAATTTCACTCTTTTTTCTTCATTTTTCTCGCCATCCCTACGACTCCAGGCTACTCGTCATTTCGCCTTGTGATCTTTCTGTCTGCAGTTCCTGCGTATGCCTCGGATTGCAGTGTCTGCTAGACGAAACCAAGTCGGAGTATCTCAGCACGAATCTACTACTACTACTAGTAGTGTCAGTCTTGTTGGAAACCCTTGTAATGATTCGGTAACCGCACAACTTCGATTTTTTGTAGACGACGCTGTTTCTTCCTCGGCGAATAAGAAGCACAAGAAGAAGAGCCTTTGTCACGCCGCCGCTTCTACTGCTTTAAGCCGGACACACCATAGCCTCGGCCCAGTTACTCATCCAGTCACTCAAGCAAGCACCCGTACTTCTACTTTGCCTGGCACTGCAGCTCCGGGTGCTCGCCTTGCCACCCAGTCGTCTGCCTCGTCTTGCTCAACTCCGTTCATCTCGACCTCCCCCGTCTCGATACCCCCCTCGGCCAATGGGCACGCGACCGGCTCTTCTGCCTCTTCGGCGGCATCTGCTTTAAATTCTTGCTTTGCCAGTCCTAATCCTGCCGCGTCCTCAGCCCTCGCCTATCTTCGCAAACCCACTGCTCTTCGTAGTCTCGACGATTCGAGACACGGCCCTCCCGCCATTATGATCAGTCTTCGCCGTGGCTCGGTAGGCACTGGCTCTGATATCTCCAGCATCGATTCGTTCGTCAGCGACAACAACAACCACCGTCTCATAGATGTTAATGCCCTCAAAAACTCCGATGTCCACCGGGACCCTGGCGTTCTCGACATGGCCGCCACCGTCCTGCGCACTTTCCCCGTCCAGGATACGCTGGCTATCATGATCCTGCTTCTTCACATGCCATCTACCATCCTCTCCCTCGTCTATATTGCCTTTTCCTTCCTAACAATCGTTCCGTCAGTAACTACTACCTCTGGCATGCATATCAACCTCGCAGACCTGCTCGACTGGAACAACACCACGAAGCCGTCTCTATTCGCAGCTGCTTCCTTCGATACATTATTATTACTATTTTGGCTCTTTCTGTGGTCACCTATGCAATCATTTATGCTGGATCTGGCCAAACTCGTCATATCCGTCACTCTAGGCGGTGGTCCAAACCAATCCACCGTCAGCGGCCCTAGGCGAGACAAGGGCTTCTTCGTTTGTTTAAGCGTTCTTGGTATTTCACATATATTCAAAAACTCTAAAAAGGCCTGGGCCCCGCCAATATACCGCTTACTTCCAGCGTCTTGGCCTGTGCCTGATTTCATGAACCCGCAAGTCGACTACACCCCTAACCCCCATCGTGGCTTCGATGGTTGGGTCAAGATTGCCCTAGCCATCCACATCCTTATGCAAGGACTGGTACGCTTCATCAAGGGCTGGTACCTCCGCCGTGAAATGGGCAGCATTGCCGTGACAAGCCCTGTGGCGGGAGATCCCGAAGCCGGCAACAGAGCATATGCCGATCTGACTGCCGACTCTTCGATCCAAGATCCCGAAACTGGTGTTGCAGGCTCCGATGGCACATCAACGCCGTCCAATACCAAAAAGAAGCGGAAGCAGAATGTCCATGTACGGTTGCAACAACCGCTTTGGTCTGCTCTCGCCAGCACCAAAATAATCATGGCCAAAGAATACGAACTTTCACAAGTAGCCCTAGAGTCGGCTGATTCCAAAGCCACCGGCGTCCATGATCTTGGAAATGCGCCGTTCAACTCGCAGGACTCACAAATATGGATATCGTATATTGGCTGTGATGAAGTTTGTTTTAGTACCAGTTTCTTTTCTAATGATGCCATGGCTGCAGCGAATCATGACCTTAACCATCACCACCACTCTTCAGAGTCTCTTCACCTGAACAATATCAATCACAACAACAACATTAACAACTCTATACCGGGAGAAGACATCGATCTAACGAAGCCATTCTATGTGCGTATCAACAACGCCCATTGGCCTTCAACCCGGATAGTCCCCTCTAAAAATCAAGATGCCATCGATACCAACACGGCAGCCTCAGACGGAACCTTGCCCTCAGCTCATACTCCAACCGCCCTTCGTTGGTGCGGTGATATCTACGGACTCCGTCCTATGAGCAAGTATGTATGCCAGTTCGTCCATAGCAAAACTGAACAAGTCATCTTCGCGACTACTATCATGACTACGGCCGAGCCTTCTCGTACCACCGACAGTATCAAGGCTAGCAGTAACAACGCCGTTGTTGCCCCGCCTCCTCAGCCGCCACTTCGCCCAGACTCACCCGCTACCACACTTAAAACGTCGATTGTGGCAGCAGATGACCGTCTCACTGATGAGCGTGCTAGGCTCAAGACCCTCCGTAAAGAATGGCGTTCCAAAATCAACTCGCTCAAGAAGGATATCGAAATGTCAGAGAATGGTACCAATAGCGCCAATGGCAATGATGAGCGTATTCGCCAGAAGATCAAGGCCCAGCAAACTCAACAAAACCAAGCCACCAAGGACGTACAAGAGCTCGATATCAAGATCGCTAAGGTTGATAAGGTTCCTGCTGATATGCTAGCTCGCAAAAAGGCCGCCGAAGCACTGTATAACTCTGAAAAACGGGAGTTTGACGCTGTTTTGGAAAGCTACAAGATCGAGCGCCTCAACCTTGAAAAGACGCTAGACAAGAAGCAATCTTCTATCCAGGCTTTACAGGCAAAGCGTAACAAGGTTCTTACACGTATTACCAAGGTCGAGACCGAGATATCGAACATCCAAGACGCCACCAACCGCGGTCTAGACGAAGCTGAACGGAATCGCCAGAAGCGTATCACGTACGAAGGTGAGATGCGCAATCGGAACAACAAGCTGCAAGACATTGTCAATAACTCCGAGCAACGTAACACCCAGCTACGTGAAGCCATATATCAGCGTGGACAACAACTCTACACTAGCGCTTACCATGTTCAGTATGATACGATGCAGTCTGATCCTCAACCCAATCTCGCTAATGGATACTCACCCCCTCCGTTCGATACGCTCGACGGAAACGCCAACATCTCGATCTCGTCTTCAGGGCTTCCACCGGGCCTTCCCACGCCTCCTGGCATCTTTGGCCCCGCCGTCTCTGGTCCTTCGTCGGTTTCTGTCGCCATGACCTCCTCGCCCTGGAACCCGCCGCAGCCTTCTCTAGGCACTCACTTTCCGGTCGGGCTCTGGCCGTCGTCGAGTGCCGATACCGCTCCGACTGTGTCTAGTTCTGCGTTCCCTGTGATATCGTCTGTTAGCAACGGATCCCAGATTTGGGGACCGACGCTTTCGTCGACGTCGCTTCTTAGCCAACAACCGCAGCAGCAGCAACAGCAGCAGCAACAGCAACAGTCTTCTCGGATACCCTCTTCTGGTCTAGCTACAGTCAAGACCCGTGGGCGTACTAGCTCGATGCTTAGTGACGTATCGGGTTTTACGCAATCAACGGGCTGTGGTGGCGAGGCTGATGATTCCAATGGAAGCAGTAGTACTAGCACCGAGGATTCCGTCCCATTGCGAAGTGGCTTACTGTCTCTAGGAGGGCATGGCTCAGGCGGTCCTACGGCGTGACTTGGCGACTTACCCAGAGATCATGGCATGATGAGCTTTATATCGTAAATCTTGGACAGTCGGAAAAAAACTGGGTGAAGGTGTGGGTAGACTGAGTAGGTAGTTGAAGAAGCATTCGACGGTCTCTTTACTACCATCACAGGCTTCTCCCATTCTATCTAGTGTTTTCACCTTGGCAGTCTTGGTCGTATAAGCGAGTTTCTCATTATTGGCTTCAGGGTATCGCGGCCACCATTTTGATTTTTAGAGTTTAGTTATTATGTTTTCTGTCTTTTGTTTTTGATCTTGTTTTTTTTGTTTATATTATTAGTCTTAGTGGTTATTTTTTTTTTACTACATCACTAATGTCTTTCATTTTGAAGATACACAAGTGCCGGGGTTTGGGTTTCTGAAATAAAGTCC
Organism: Davidsoniella eucalypti; assembly: GCA_004009845.1. NCBI lineage: Eukaryota > Fungi > Ascomycota > Sordariomycetes > Microascales > Ceratocystidaceae > Davidsoniella > Davidsoniella eucalypti. The sequence goes on along the minus strand of RMBW01000052.1, from coordinate 166,767 downwards.
ATTTTTTCGAGCAAAAAAAAAGCCTATTCCATTTATTTTACATACTACCTTACTTTTTACTATGTGTATGTATGTACAACCTAACATATCAACATAAAAGAAAATCTATTTAGGTTTCTTTTTAGCTAGCGGGCTAAGAAACCCTTCAAGCTGCCATAGGCGCCGTCGAACATGGAATGACATGGGTCGTACAAGCAAAACTATTGGAGAGTTGGCAAGTTGCGGTACTCTACGATGTAGCTCTTCGATTCCCTGGTCGCCTAAGAGAAAACGCATATCGTGAATCGGGACGACTGAGTTGAACTGCGTGTTTGGGAATGTATATGTTGTTGTAGACGGTGGTGGTGGTGGTGGTGGTGGTGGTGGACTTGAATCTAGTGATTCTGATTCTATAGAAGAAGATGATGATGGAAGTGGTGAAGTCCAAAGAACTACACCTCGCAGCGTCTTTGGTGGAACTGAAGACGGAAGATCTTCCCAAGAAGAAACAATAACAAAGGGACTAGGCCAAGCTGACTCGGACTCACTTGTCAATGTAGAGTCGTTATCACCAACATAACCGTCCTCTTCGGCCTTGGTACTCGGATATGTCTTTCCGAGTACTTTCGGATGCGCCAAGAGCGTAAAATCATCGAGGAGTCCATCTCTCAAGACCTGAAGATATGTCAGGGCCATGCCTTCACGCCATACCGGAGGCGAGTGGTGTAGCCAGTGGTGGTGATTACTGCGTCTTTGGGCCAGCAATGAGTATGCTTTTGGATGACCAGCGACACGTGTGTCGAGTGAACTCAAGGCACTCAGGGAGAGGTGTGTGTATACCCGTAAGTGAGGCATGAAATCGGCACGTGGTGGGGTAGAAGATCGAGAAGCGGGTGTGAGGTCGGAGAGTGAATCTATGTCTGGGGCACCAGGGAGACGAGGAAGTATGATTTCCGACTCTTCTTCGTTGATACTTTTAATGGCGCTCGATTTCGATGTAGAGTCTTGTTGTGCAATTGGATCAGCGGCACTGACGTCTGATGTGGCGTCTTTTTGCGTATTGGCATTGACGGGCTCCTCTAGCCCATGTTCAGCATCTGGCGACAGGTCTGCCATACCAAGTAGACTGTCAATATGCTCTTGAGCATCTGTTATAGCCTGAACCTCAGCCTCCGTCAGCTCCCCGTCGCCGCCTTCTTCCAAGGCATCTTCCATCCCCTCTTGAGCATCACATGCGATCTGCCCAACACTCGGCGTCGTTCCAACCATGGGCGCCCACCACGGCTTACCGGTAACCGGATGCTTAACGACCTCAAAGTTAGCCAGCAACCCACGCGGCAACACCGCTCTGCTCACGGGATCCAGGCGAAGCGGACTCGCCAGTAGATGAGCGTACGGGTTACGACTGAGCAATTTACGAAAGCGTCCCGTCGGTGCTTTGCCGCGGGCTTTTGGGGCCCGGAAAAATCCCTGCGTCTGCCGCCACGACGGGTCCATGATGGGCGAGGCTGGCAATGCTATTCCCGGAGCAGTGCGGATGGTATTGGAGGCCGCGTCATAGTCTGGGTGTGTTTCAAATGTCTCGGGCTTGTATAGCTCGGCGTTCCGTCCGGAGTCTACGCTGTCGCTGAAAAAGGCACGTGACGAGTCCGATAGGCTCAGCGAGCCCGGCGAGCTTCCGGCACAAGGCTGAAGTCGGCCAAGTCGGCCGTTTATGACGGAGTGAGATTTGATGTTGATGCGCCTCATGTTGCCCTGATCAAAAGAACGAAGAGACTTTGCTGTGTTTCTGTTGATGCATGACAACTCGCTGATAGGTGGTGATTTTGAGCTGGTCGCTCATAGTTGACTGAGGCTCAAAAAAAACTATAAAAAAAACTTGGTGGGCCATCGAGCCAACCAAAGCCAATAACTATTAGAAAAGCAACAACAAAATAACAAGGCAGGAGCGGAATTGGAGTGAGACAAAATCAGAGTCTAGATGGACAAAAAGTATCAAATAACTCAAAAGTCAAGAACTATGTTAGTCGCTAGAATTATGTAATATAAGAAGGGCTAATGATCTGCTGGATAGCATACTTGTTCATGTTTTTTTCTTGTTGTTGGTCCAGTATTTTTCTATTCAAGTAACATTGTACCTATTCTTTTGCCTTGGTCTTTCCCCGGTGTTGTTCCAAGCTTCACAACATTGTCCAAGAACAGCCCAGCCTTTACATGTCTCAAACTTGATGATGGCACCCTTTCCAATCAAAGCCCTAGCTCTTCTTTCTGCTGCTCCAGGAATGCCACATACAAGGCTGCCAATTCTCTGCAAAATAGCTCGAAAATCTAAGCGTCACAGAACGATTCTTTTTGGACCTCAATCTATTCTTTGTCCTTAGGGTTTCGCATGTACTTATGTATTATGTATTGTACGGGCTCGGGAGTTGTCCCCTAAGCACAACGCCTTGTCAACTGACATTTTGGAATTTGTCGTTCTTTCCTACTCTTCACTATAGCGAACCGCTGTGGAGCGCCCACTTTAATCCCCTGTTTTTGCCCATGGATAGGAAGTTGAGGAAGTTACAGCAGTTCGTTGTACTACTTACTTACTCATCGCAGATGCCCAAAACAAAACAAAGCAACCAAAAGCCAGCTAAAACTACTAAATGCAGCAGTTGTTTCCTTGTTTCCCTTTGTTTCCACAATTCATATTTCACAATTCAGCCGCTGCAATTCTTCCCATTAACAAACCCAGATTAATCTTCTTCACTTTAACCTCCTGGTGCTCATCTTTGTAAACTCAATACCGTGTTCTTTTTTTTTCATCTATCCAATGCAATCTTCATCATCCCTCCGGCTTCTGGCTTCAGCCGTTCGAGCTGTCCGCCAACCGGCCAAGCCTTCACCAACAATGGCCGGAATCTTGCCTGGCTCTAGTTTGCCGACCCGAGCCTTCTCAAGCGCCATGCCGCGGAACTCAAATATGCCGCCGGCAGCCAATATCCCCATGCCTTATATCACCGAGGTCACGGTAAGATTATTCCCGTTTCTAGACTAGCATCTTGGGCGGTTTGCTCACTAACTCTCTCTATGTAGACCGGCGGCTGGCGTACCTGTCAGTCTTCTTCAATGAAACCCATTGTTCTCTTCTAGCTTAACCCTAACTAACCAATCCACTACATCTAACAGACGACATCTTCTCACGTTTGCTACAAGAACGCATCATCTGTCTGAATGGTAGCATCGATGACACCACAGCGGCTTCCATCGTTTCTCAGCTCTTGTGGCTGGAGTCTGACAGCCCAGAGAAGACCATCACCATGTACATTAACTCCCCCGGTGGCATGGTGTCCGCTGGCCTAGCCATCTACGACACTATGAGCTACATCAGCTCTCCCGTATCCACCGTGTGTGTCGGCGCTGCCTCATCCATGGCCTCGCTTCTACTCGTCGGTGGCGCTGCCGGCAAGCGCTACTCCCTACCGCATAGCGCCATTATGATACACCAGCCTCTAGGCGGTACTCAGGGCCAGACTAGTGATATTCTCATCTATGCAAGCCAAATTACGCGCATTCGTGATCAGGTCAACGAAATTTACCGCAAACACGTCAATATTGCCTTGCCTGCTGACAAGCAACTAGACAAGTCGGAGGTCGAGAGACTTATGGAGCGTGATAACTATATGACAGCTGAGCAAGCTCTAGAAAACGGCATCATCGACGAAATCCTGAGTAGAAGAGATGATAAGGACCCTACAGATCCTAAAGCTACCAGTAGCGAAGCAGCTCAAGACAGTCCCAAGAACACATGAACCGGTACACAAGGGGGAAAATAAAGTACAATAGTCTTCTATCAATAGCAGTCTCTCCACGACTTTACCACCTACTAGCACAACACACTCCATTGTTTCAGCCATCTACATAATTGTAAATATAGGTGTCACCGATAACATTAGTTTTATAAAGATCATATTTGTATTTCAAGATGAATAACTTTGACGAACATGTCAAAGAAAAAGGGAAAATACACACGGTATGATGTTAACATGGTAAATTGTATTTTTGAAATTCAAATCTTGACTACATCCAATGCATATCCTGTATTTCCAACTAAATAGAGGAATGGAAAAACTTCGGTCTGTTTTGGCATATTAAAAGGAAAAGAATAAAGGTGAAGCTGTCGAGGAATAACAAGGATAGAAAAAAGCATACAAAAACTTGGGCCAGACAGGGTATGATGGTCAAGAGAGATGGGAAAAGATAATTGAAAAAAAAAAAAGGAAAAAAACAACTTGATGCGAGGGATGGATGAAGGAATCAATGCAGCTTTCATAGAAGCAATAGAAAAAGAAGAACAAGAAAAGAAAAGGGCCAGAAAGACAAACTTGTAACAAAAAGAACAAAAAAAATTGAAATGAATTTAAACTCCAAACATGGTTAATGTGATAGATAGCGTAGGCATAAGCATCACTTTTATCGTCATCAAGACGTAATGCGATATATTGGACATTATTTCCAAGAGGAAACGAAAGACCAGTCTTCGAATGACATGGCACACGCTCTCATGATCCCTTTCGACTTCTTTCTCGGCTTCGAATTTTATCAAGGATTTTGCTGCTGCACTTGGGCCGTAGTTACAGCTGCCGGAGCCGTCACTGTCGCCGCCATCGCTGTTTCTGCTCCAATCGTCGCTTCTGTTGATGATGGGGTTGTTATTGTGATTTCACCAGCTGCCGCCGCCGCTGCCGCTGCCGCTGCAGCATTGTCAGCGTCTATTTGCTGTCCGATCCAAGCCCATTGGCCGGCTGCATGTATATGCTCTTGAACGCTTGCCTCTACTTGCTGGTGCGATTGTCCGGCCGCAAACTGCGCAGCAGCCGATTGTGCGACGGCATGTATCGAAGCCTGGGCCTGTGCGTATGCCCGAGCGTATCCAACAGTGTGCTCAGTGATATGGAGGCCGGGAGGGGTCGGTTGATCTGTCTGGTCGACGTTCACCGTGGCCGTATATTGAACTACGGCCATGTGGTGTGCATGCATCATGAGAACAAGGTGTGCCGCGTCTCCAGGCCCTGGCTGTGTGATCTCGCCTAGGTGTATCTGGTTCATGACATGCTCATAAAGCATGGCCTGACCCTGGGGTGAAAGCATGAGATTCTCGAACTCCTGCGCAGTTGCGATGCCATGCAGAGGATTCAGCTCCTGAGTAGCTGGGTTGAGATCGGGCAGATGTTGGTATAGTTCACCCATGGTGAGAGGATTTTGCGCACCAGTCAACATGATCTCGGTGTCTGGTTCATTGAAGATGACAGGATGGAGAGGCTCCTCTACCACGTTGTCGGGATTGGGTGGGACGGGATCGCCATCTGCATCGTTCATCAGGTCGTCGTCATCGATTATATCCAGTGCCCACTGGCCTCCTAGTGCTGGTGGCGGTGGTAGCGCTGCTGGGTCTGGTGGAGGCGGTGTCGAAAGCTCATAAAAGCCGTTTGGTGGATCAACGCGGTTATAAAGGCCGGCTGCTCTACGCACTGAGTCATATTCCGGGTCGTCATTAAGGTGATCGCGAAGACGGCCAACGTAGAGTCCGGAAAAGACGCAGAATACCTGCCGTTGATGCAGTGTGAATTCTAAGTGGGGTAGTGGCGATTAGTATGACAAGTACAGATGGATGCCTTGAGAGGTTCATGATAGTGATTTGACATACCAGCTGGAGGTTCGCGACCGTATTCCTGGATACGTTCGTTCAAGAAAGCAGGAACACCAGTCAAACTGAGATGGGTGAGTTTCTTGCATGCGTTAAGTAAGCGAAGGATACTCTGTAGACATAACACATTAGTATGAATAATAACAAGAGAAAGGAAGTGTATTGACATGACGTACCCGTAGAGACAAGTTCATGCAATAACTCAAGTGTACACGCTCAAGAGTTGCTCCGCTTGAACCGTCTGAATTAGGGCGCTTCGAGCGCATGTAGCAGGCGGCAGCGATGCTGTTGATGGTGGCATCGGTTATTTGAGTGCATTTCACAAGGCCAATACGCTTCAGCTTGGGAAGATTAGCCAGAAGACTAACTGAGCGATCGGTCAGGGCAGTACAGCAACCCAGATCTATGTAGCGAATGCGGTTGCAAGAAGTAATGAGTAGCTTGGCACCGTCATCGGTGATTAGGTTACAATGACCAAGATGGACATAGTGCAAGTTCTTTCCCAGCTTTGCAATGGCGGCAACTCCTTCATTCGTGATATTGCGACACTTAGCCAATACTACATTGCGAAGTCGAGGGGCGGCCTGGATGATCTTCGCGACTGCTTGGTCAGTCACTTCAATGCAGCCGGTCAGATCAAGGATCCGGAGGGCCTCGAATGCCAGATTGGGCGGGAGTGTCGTAAAGGCTGAATCGGTGATTTTGTGTAGATATGGGAGTCTGAGTTCACGAAGAGCCTTGCTTCTGGTCAGGAGCTCATAGACAGCGACGTTTCCAACTTCTGAGCAAGCAAAAAGGTCGATCTCAAGAAGGTTGGGGCAGTGGTTTGCCAGGGCTATAACAGCATCGTTCATCATGGATGATATGCTGTTCAGCTTGATCTATATGATATATACCGGTTAGCTAAACGGTGGCTCAATACACTACTAGTTTGTTATCTCTGGTACTAACCCGTTTGATTTGGCGGCAGTTCTTGGCCAGCTCCAACACGCCAGCCGATGTGAGCTTGACACAGTTGGAAACATTGAGGCCTTGCAGACGCGGGCAGTTGGCGGCGATGCTTTTCAGGGTCTTGTCGGTTATTTCGGCATTTGTGCTGATATCGATGGCCATCAGGTGGTGGTTATTGCGGATGAGTCCGTTGATTCCAGCGTCGGTCAGCTGCTTGCAGCTAGTAAGGGTAAGGCGCTCGATACTTCTACACTTGATCAGGGAAATGAGAGTGCCATCATTAACTTTATTGGACAGCTGAGATAGGTTAATCCGCTTGATGTATTCGTGGTAGGGGAAGAATGGGCGGCTGATGTTCAAGGCATTGCAGATGCCCTGCATCTTTTCGGATGACGACCATGATGGGCGATGCCATAGATAATCGACTGAGGCTTTAGCCCAGCGTTTACAGGTCAACAGGCTGTGCAGAATGTCCGAGGGGCGCTCGATATAAAAGAAGATGTGCATTAAGAGCTCGGTCGGCAGGCGATATACAGGTGTGTCGATGCATTCTCGTTCGAGACGGGCCAGCTCTCGCTCGTCGTGTGAGATGCTCAGCGAGGAGCCTGATTCGTTGTTTGCCTGGTAGAAGTCGGATTCCTCGTGATCGGGAATGACGGGTGAGTTGGCAGAAGAAGCCGAAGACTCGGGCTCGAGCGTGAGTGGCACGTCGAAGCCGGTCTCGATAGTAGTATGGGCCATTGTGACAAAGAAGAGGCCAGGGGACTAGTACTAGGATTGGGACCGGTGCTAGTATCGTCGTTGGTGACGGTAGTACATGTACGTATGTACTGGTTAGGTTGGGTGGTGATAGCTTGTTGGTTGGGTATGTCTTAACCCAAAGATGCACAGGTGCACCTGCGGCAGAAGGTAACGAGACGCCGAAGACGGTAGTTGTTACAGATTAGTTGCCGATGATAAACAGTAATCGATCAACAGTCGGATATCCACAGCCAAAGCCCAGCGATACAGCGCCAATAGAGCTCGAGTGGCAGATCGAGTAGCGCCGCGGTTCTGGCGTCGGCGAGGGCTTGTTATAGGCTAGTGCTGGTGCTCTATATACGAGATGGGCGGACGCAACGAGGTAGGAAAAGGACTCAAGAGACAAAAAGACGAGCAAGGCAAGGCAAGGCGGCGATAATTTCCTGCTCGCTGTGATGGTAAACGGAGTCGCAGTCTTGTTTGTAGGCGTGGTCGTGTTTTGGTTTGTAGCGGACGTGGGCTGAAAACAAAAGTGAATGCAAGAGGCAGAAAGGTGGAGATGGCGTAAGAGAGAAAGAAAGGCAAGATCAATGGCTAGTCGTACACATGTATGCAGATTACTGTGTACAGATATGGGTGCATCTATAGTCGTGTAGATACATATATATTTGTATACATCAGTTGCTGGATAAAAGAAGAAAGGGCGACACAATGAGCCAATGCGGCGGCCTGCCTTTCCTTTCGGCTTCGTTTCGTTCGTTCTCGTCGCTTCAAGCTCAATTCACAGCCAGGGCGGCCGTTAGGGATGGGTGAAATGAAAACAAAATATCGATAGAGAGAAATGCTCGTGATTGAAGAGTATTATTATCGGCTAGATAATATGTTATTTTAAACAAAAAAAGATGAATGCTCTTCGGCTTTGATCAACAAAAGAGGAGGAAAGTAAAAAAGGTAAAGTGAGGAGAAACAAGCATCCAAGTTACCAGGCAAAACCACTGCTAGTAACTATGTATGTACATATGCTGCTGGCTGGGCGCTAGGCTGGGAGCCCCAAGTCCTCAACGTCGCTAACCAATCCGTATTTGCACTACCCACTACCATTGCACTACACTGCACTACACTGCACTACACTAGCCGGCTTATGCATGTACCCAGCCAATACATATGTACAAGTCAAAAAGTCAATGGAATCTTGCATCACCTGAATAAACTCCTGCCTCAGCATAAAAACAAAAATAGCTACTACTGCCTTTTTTTGGGCACGTGATGGCCTTGATATATCAACCTCCAAGACAACAACAGCATTACAACAAATGGCATTTCCTACTTGCGGATATGTGGTAACCCGACCAAACAGTTGTTTATTAGCCAACTGATTGACTAAAATATTAGTGGCTTTTTTATTCCTCATTCATTAGTAAAAGTGTTGGCTCGTCTGTTTTACTTCTTTCACGTTTGCGTCACTACTATCTCCTCTTCCTCCTCTTTCTCCCACCTTCTTTGCGCTTTGCAGCTAGGCTTACTGCAAGCTCATCAAAATGCTGTTGATTGGTTTGGCAATCAGCCAATGCTGCCTGGAACCACCACTTTGTCATCTCAATAGTCAAAAACAGAAACACCCAAAAAATGAAAGAGCAAACAACAACAACAATAAACAACGGACAAGCCAATAGTATCAACAACAACTTACCCACCACCCCAGTCTACTCTGCTACTAAGGCTTTCTCAGCTTCGGATTTATCTTGCAACAAATGATGCCGTACTTACTTTGGTAATTAAAATATATATATATATATATATAATTATAAAAACCACTCAAGCGGCTGATGGAAATTCTATTGTGAATTCATCTACACGTTTATCTCAGGAACAACAAGGAATGAAATGGCCCATGTTTCCCATGTTCGGGCTTAATACGTTTGGCACTTCAACTTTGACTTTGTTTAAATGAAGCATGCAAAACATGTGCCATGATAAAAAAATTAGATAATAAACAACCAGTCAGTGATTGGTTGTAGCCACGAACAAAGAGAGTTACAATGAAATATTGTTTGTACATTCCAAGCTAAATTAGCCGAATATCAATGATCATTAGATGCATACTATGTATGTAGTTAGTTGTATATAGGCAAAGTAGTGATGTAGCTAATATAGATATGTTGTATCCTCATACAAATGAACACTACTTACCGCTGGGGCCAAAGTTAATTCAATATACCCCATTTCGCTCAACTTTCTATCCATGTCAGGGATATCAGAAGACTAACACTCTATTCCCATTACAAAAAAGAAATGCATACCAATCATCGTATTCTCTTCTCCTTCACTACCCTTCCAGAACAAAACGCCAACGCACAAGCGTCAAACAGGTCTGAGATTGGGTCTTGAAATACTTTTCTGTAGCTACAATTACCTTGTATTTAGGTCTGTTCGTGTCTGTTCGCATCGATCCTACATCTACAAACTTCATAATATGCTGCTTCTCTGAAACAATTCACCCCCTGGTAATTCTCGTAGCTAAGATTCAGTATCAGAAAGAAAAAATTAATTCTCAATGCGACCACGCGCTTATATACCAGATATAATGTATGTACATATACATAATTGTATGCATGGACAAAATTCCTCCTATCAGGAACCAATTCTTGTCAAGTTCCATTATCGTCTATTGCTATTCTTGTGGTACATTGACATAACTAGCTTTTAGCCACATAAGAGATATAAAGTTTGACCTTATATGTATGAATATATATTTCTTCTTTTCAGCTACATGAAACATGCCTTTTTACTTGGCACGCACGCTATTATTCAGGTCAATGTTAGGGTTGTCAGAAATATTCATAACCCTACATGTCAAGCAAGAGTACGAGATTATATCTATCTTCCCAACTCACAACCAAATTAGCATCACTTTGAAGCCATTTTCATGGTTTAGACACTCAATATAAAATCATTCACTTAGAAATAATTGGCCATGATGAGTTGTGTTTGTGTTTTTTTTTGTTCCTTCCTTTATTTTGTTTGTCGAAAAATGATACTGATATAATGGTCTGGAAGGACTAAATAGAAAATGGGTTTTTACACATCCCAATTCCAAACGACCAAGAGATTTCATCGACTTATCCAGCAGGTGCCGTTTTTCTTTCTTCCAAGATTATATGTACTTCAAAAAAAACGAAAACACTCACACTTTTGCGTTCTAGGTCATTCATGTCATTTCCATTTCCATTTCCATTTCCCCAGTCCTCTTTCTGTTTTGTTACCGAAACACATCTGCTTTTTCCCACCCTCACTGAGCTTTTGATCATTCTTTTGTGTGCCCAGCTCAGCAAAAAAAGGTAAAAAAACATGAAGAATATTCCCTCTGGCCCGCCGCGCCGATCTAAATGAAAAACCGCAATCGAGACATGGACAAATCCCGGTCAAAATATCATATTGTGAATTTAGTAACCGAAAGACTCCAGAGCAGAGGTCGTCTTGGAATCAACCGTAGCATTCTTCTTGGCCTCAGACAGTTGTCTCTGGGCCAGCTTCTTGCGCTCGTAGTAAGCGGCACCCTTGGCCTTTCTCCGCTCCTCCAGACTATATAATTAGTTAGTATCAACTTCAACGTTTCGATATGGTTATTGATAGAGAGATGACATACCGGGCAACGACATCCTGGTACTTCCAGCCGACCTCGTGGGACAGACGACCGACAGTGCAGTACTTGCGGCCGGGCTGCAGGCGCAGTACACGCAGAGCCTGGGGGACAACCATCTTCTTCTTCTGGTCGTAAGGGGGGGGGACACCCTCGAAGACCTTCAAGCGCTCAAGAGCAGCAGCGCCACGGGCGGTCTTGTGGGGGATCATACCACGGACGGCCTTGTAGAAGATGCGCGAAGGGGCACGGAAGTGGAAGGGACCTGTAAATCGACTGCGATTAGAGTTTTTGTCCAGTCGTGGTTGTAGTGTAGTCTTAGCTGGTGTAGCATAAAAGTACAGTAATGAGGAATATCTTACCACCGCGAGTGGGGTTGAAGCGGGTGGCCTTGCGCAGGTAAGCGTGGTACTTGACTGTTGGCCATTATGTTAGTATGATAAGATATATCGTGTATATTTCAGAACGGCAGTAACATACGCTTGGCACGGAAGAACTCTCCGGAGATGTTAAGGGCCTCGCAGCGGACAATAACAATCTTCTGGCCGTTCAGCAGCTGCTTAGCGACAATGCTGGCCAGACGGCCCAGCAGATGACCCTTGCCATCAATGACAATCTAGTAAACAATATATCAGCGATATGTTCGTATAATAAAGATCTTGGTTGTAAATATGAGCTAAGCTGTGATTTCGAAGGCCCGGGGTATTGATATCTGCTTCGCTTGAGTTGTCGTCGATTTGGCTATGAGAATTCGAGAATATAAGATTGAGATGTCTGATTATATGTTCCTCTGTCGTGTGTGTACAAGTGACGATTGGTACGTCCCATATTCTTTTCGTTCGTGATCTTGATCGTGGTTCACAACCAAGAAAAGAAGAATTTCGAGTGGTGATGACGATACTAGAACGGCAAGATCTCGATGTTTCTCGTCGACGTATATACGCTCGCAGATATTTGTTTCCCGGCCTGTTGAAAGTAGATCGGCATAAGAGGCAGACTTACAACCGGCTCGAAGGTCGACATCGTGGATATTCGTTTCGTCACGGGCGGATTCGTTACTCGTCGACGGGTATGAAAGAAGAAAAAGAATCAGCGGACAGGCAAGACAGGAACAAAACTTGCGGTGTTTAGCAACGGGTCAGCAAGCCTCAAGCACTAAGAAAAAAATAGGGTAAAAAAAAAACGTGAGCAAAGCGGTAAATCCACAGTTAGTGGGCGTGGCTGTCCTAGTCCGGTGATTTTTCGCTGGACAGGGTTTCCAATACTGAAAATTCAGTGCGGTGGTGGGTGGGAGTTGTGCCTCTAGGAGTGGGGCTAGACTTTTTCGGCATAGAGTTCCCCCAAATGTGTGCCTCAAATGTGGCTTAGGGCTAAATGGATGAGGCTTGATATTACTGCACTACTGTTAAAAAACGGAGTACTTTGGTTAAAACAGTACCCATATACTGGGTATTAAGTATAGCCTTCTCAAAGAGGCTGTAGAATCAGCATGAACAGATATGAACATGGTGCAACCAATTGCCCCTCTATGCCCCTCTTTTATGAACAAGTGCATTTATCACTGTGCCCTTTTTATAGGCAAAAACATGCAAAGAGATCATGACACGAAGTGTAATTGTTTATTAGTTTTGAAGGGAAAAAAATAGCAGAACAAGACAAATTGATATTTGCAGTTGAGAAATGGTAATATAACATATTTGCCAAGATGAAAAAAAAGTATTTACCATAATGACACATCGTTGCCGGAGTTGTAGTAGCCCATGCCATGGATTGCATTCATGCGCTCTTAGCTTCGTCTAGCTTTTTCATGATAGACTCAGTACGTTTAGTAACCTCCTTGCGCTTTGCGCGCACTTTCTGATCGCCATTGGGCTCGACAGCATCAAGCTTCAAGGTGACATGTTGCATGATAGTTTCCGTAAGTCTGCGCCACTCCTGTTCGCGCTTCTTGGGATCAGCGGGAGGGGAACGGATATAATCCTCGCAAACGGCCTGCAGTTCTTGGTTAAACCACTTTTCAATCTCGACGACTTGCTCATAAGGAGTTTCAGCCTTGGCCACCAGTGGCTTCACAGCATCGCGGGGACGAGCAGAGCCTTCAGCGGTATCAGACTCTTCGCCGTTGCGTTTCTTGGATTTCTTGGGCTTGCGGCCCTTGGAGGATGACTCGCCGTTCTCCACGACGATTGTCACCTCACTGTTGTTTTTGACGCCAAAGTCACGAACAACGCTGTCGTCGCCGTTGCCGACGGTACGGCCCTTGTATGCTATTTTGGCGCTGTTGAGCAGAGTAGCGTTGATGTTGAATAGCAGGCCGGCGCGCATGCGGATATCTGAAATGAGGACTTTGCCATCGGCAATGCTGTAGGGAGGGAAGCATGTGCGACGGCGGTTTCCATCGTAGACCAGGAAAATCACATCGTCGTCCACCTCGGAGTCGGCAGATCCGGGCGACCGGTTTCCGTGCAGAGAATTCTCCGACATGGCCTCCTTTGCGGTGATGTAGGAGTAGTCATTGCTGGAGATGTTGATCGGGCCTGACTGGTAGTCGTTCCATGGTGGACGGAAACGAGACATGATTGTTATGGCGATTACAATGCAGGTGGCAAGAAGCGTGTTGGTGATAGCGGCATTCGAAAAGCCAGTGTAGGCTGCGATGTCGTGGATGTGGTTATCGATTATGGTGTTGAGGGTGACGATGACGTCGTTAGCGCGTATCCGAGCAGGTTCCGGGAGTAGAGCTATTAAGCTGTCCAGCGCACCATTGCTGGGGCGTACTGGTGGAATGGAGTGTAGGGAAGCCACTTTGAATGTGAGTATGCGGTGGCCCTGGGGAAAGGACTACCGGCTGATTAATAGGGCAGATGGATTGACCAGTGGAACAAATAGACGACGGCTTTATTAACAGCCGAAAAAAACGAGAAAAAAAAAACGAAGAAAAAAAAGGACCTTTCGTGCCCAACTCATGCACCAGTTAGGCTCGCCCGATGAACGACCAGAGATGATACGTGCGCCAATTGGGCGCTTGTTAACAGCAGTGATAGCAACATGCAGCAAAACACAACGACTCTCCGATGGGAAGGATTGAAAATGAAGTTTTAGGACGTGTCGTTCGTCGATTCGGGGACGGGCTGAGATTTGTGATCAGATTGCACAAGCTCAAATTAATAGGAAGGCCTCGTTTTTGAGTTTGAATGTTCAATTGTAGGCTCGGATGGGAAGTGGCGAAACTTGCACAGTTTGGACCAGTTTTTTAAAGGGAAAATGAAAGAAATCGCGAAATTGGGCTAAATATGTTAGATGTCAGTTAGAACGAACTGGCCTTTTCACGTCTAACTGACTAAGCCTACTATCTGCACATAATTAGTTATGCAATTTACAATGAAAGTGAATACATTTCATAAATTCAATTCAATTTCTCAGAATACTCAAAACTTCATGATAGAGTAACATCTAAGCAGTCAATACAATATCCAACATGCAATCGCCAATTGGAGTTGCACGCGAACCTTGATGTAATTTCACAAAGTCCCAGCTGATGACGACTTCCAAACGGTACTTGCTTCTATAATCATGATTACTACAGCGATCATAAAATATCCCATAATCAGATTTACTCATCACGGCAATGCATCATCACAGTCTATATTAGTGTTAGGAGAAAGGAATGGAGCATTTTTTATTCATAAAAACAACGCCAACACCTGGCTCCCCATGAAGCCTTTTTACTTTTTTTCCTTGTGTCTTCCATTGACCTAAAGCATATATGACGTAGCAACTTTCACGTTGAGAGTGCCACACGTACTACGGGTCAACCAGCATTGAAATGCCGAACGCATTTAAGCGGCAATGGTGACCTCAACTTCAACACCAGCCTCGATGTTGACGATGATGGACTTGACAACATCGGTGGGGGCACGGAGGTCGATCAGGCGCTTGTGGATGCGCATCTCGTAGCGGTCCCAGGTCTTAGAACCCTCACCGCAAGGGGTCTTGCGGGTGGTGATGGTCAGGTTCTTGGTCTGTTGGGGAGTTAGTAATCATATGCTATCATTGATGGTGCCGTTGCCGATATAGCCTTGGAAGTTCGAGCCGAGCAGTGCCATTCAGTTTCAGGAATCACCATGTTTACTATATCGTAGTATCCCAATGCGTAAGCATCTGGATATCATGACTCAGTAGCATGTGATATCAGCTAGATAACTCTAGCCGATTTTGATTTTGACCAATTGGCTCCAGGTTTTGGTGTGCCACCCAATCACTCATTCCATAGCTTATATCGGTTCTCGGTTCAAGTGTGAGGTTCATGGGGGGGTTCATACGGGAAGGCGGACGGGGCCCTTGACGGGCAGCTCCTTGCCACGGGCACGCTCAATCAGCTCCTTGCAGACGCGCTCCAGAGACTGGACATTGCGGCTGGACAGAGTAATGCGGATCTTGTGGGCCTTCTATATATCGGGAAAGAAAAGTCCGTTAGCATATTGTATTTCAAAATAACCACCGTGTGGTGTTCATGATATGGCATGGTGTGTGTCCGGGGTTCTCAACATACGGGGGCCTCAGCGAAGTCCTTCTCTCCCTTCTGGTAAGACATTTTGATGGATTTAAAAAAAGAGGTGGTGTCGTCAAGACTCGGAGCGTAAGATAGCAAATGCGTCACGGCAAAGTGATGACGATGGGTTTATTTGTACAAAGAAAACAAAAGATATGTCCAAGTGGTCTTCCTACCATCGCGGGTCCGAATACAATAGTTGGCCCATTTTTTTTACTTAGCTTTCTCACCCACAATTTTTTTTCCAACTAAATTTGCGATAAGATGTGTAAGTGTGGCGCAAATTATAGGGCATACGACGCCACACTTTTCGCTATTATTTCTAAGGCACCTTTGCGGACACCTGTCTGCCAGTGCCAGACAGGTTTTCGGGTAGAATCCAAACTTGGATACAAGATACTCATTCTATTGATTGGCTCACGTTAGCCGATATATTATATTGAAGGATGCCCCACATGGCCTAGAATCTGCCAAGAAGTCTCAGAATAGGGCTCTGAGAACAGTACAGGGTGGACCCTGGAGATTTGAAAGACAGTTTTTATTGTTCATTAGGGAAAAGAAACCTGAAAAACAAGTACATCTATAGTTTCTTCCTGGAACAAAAAACACAAGACTTTGGGCCCCTGTTAGCTCTTTTCTTCTTGTTTTTGCCTGTTTTCTCATATCAATCAAGCCCTTTAAGCCACTACTGACATTATCAGCACCGTTTAGTGATCTTAGTGATCACTTGGCTAAATATTAATTCACATATGACAGTAACACCACATGTGAGATGTGACGAACAACTCAATTACAGCACGAGTCGTACTGTTCCATGGTGTTCATCATATATCTATAGTCGAAGGTGGGTCATTATCTGTCAGTATTAGTTAGGCCTTTGTATGAAAGGGTTTATTGATGAATATCACCAGTATTATTGTAGTACTGCTGATGTCTAAGATGACGGCAAGATAGTAGGGCTATACAATCGTTAACATAAGCCTATGTTAGACACGTTAAGCTGTTGGTTTTGACGGCAAGATCTAGCATTGATAGCCTCACACATCAAAACGGATCAGCAACTGGAGGGAATCAAACAAATACAATCATACAATTCCATTTATAGCTTGATAAACATGGCCAGAGATGCAGCGGTAACTCGTGCCAAAATGGCGAAAATCATCCATAGTGGGTGTAGCGTTTTGGGGTAAAACCTGAAATAGCCCCTTGAGAGTCTAGCGACTAAGCCGCCATGTTGGAATGGGGCACAAAACACTGCTAGATGTGCAGGAGATAGGAGGAGAAAAGATGTCTTTAAAAGACCTAGGCTTGTGACTTGTGGTGCCAGAAGTCAAATCTTGGCAAAAAAGAGGATAGTGTACTGTGTAGACATTTATTCACATGTATGATCTACATATGGGTTGTTACTTGGTGCAAGCAGTAGTTATTTGTGGACACGGCATATCATAACTAGTAGTCAATAATCCATTTCATGACATCCCGAACAAAAACTCGATGAGAATGGTGGTACACATACGGTCATCATGACAATCAAAAGAAGTAAGAACTTGTTGAAAATCACAGGTAGATGATTATTGATATGTAATGTCAACCACTTATCGTATACCAAAACCAAAGATCAATATCTGGCTGTCACGGGTACACACATTATTGGATACCGGTTTTTCAGGCCGAACATATGACTCAGGTAGAGCCTTTCTGTGGGCGAGATGCATGCATATACGACGGATATACATGATTGTAAATAGTGTATGGTCGTACATATATACTGTGTAAGTGGTTGGAATCCTGAAGACCCTTAGGAAGGCCCTGAGTTTGTCGACAAAGTAAATGTACAAAGAATACGACTGTATAAACATGCTTTTTTTCTTCATTTATTATTATCAAGGTGGAAATGGAGCTTTAATAGCTACGTAGCACCTATCCTAAGATACAAAGCCCTGAACACTACTATTTGGCTGCAATGCAACAATAGATGCATAATAGCGGAGGAAGTACGTTACGAGATGATAAAATCGATGCCAAGAACGGAGCAAGGTTTTTTTTCTTTTTTCCTTTTGTTCCTTTCCTCATCGTGGTAGCGCCTGTGGCTTGATGCTGTTAGCCCATGATGCAAGTGTAAACGGTTATTTCTAGCCTGACTCGGCTATATGCACATTGTATGTATAATGCAAGTGGTCAATATACGGCGTCTATCATTGCAACTCAAGGTGGACATGACAAGTTGATACATATTACGGGCACCTATATAGATATAGGAGTTTGATATATTGTTTTTTTTCACAAAGCTACGTATGTAGTAAATGAGAAATGAGATATACAGATGTATATCCATCTGTATTTGTTTACATTTACCAAGACTGGTCTAGTTAGTGGGTAAACAGGGTCTTGCTACTTATGGGAAAGCAAACAATAGTAGTATTAGTAGTTGTAAAATACCCGGCAAAAGAAAATACAAATGAAACTACAAATATACACAGACCCTTTCTCCCTGGCTGATGCAGGCTCTGCTCATTTTCTCATGATTATGCCAATGCTAACCGCTGGAACGGTCAGCAGGAGTATGTGATACAGTTGTGGATATACTAATACTACTCCCAAAATCCAAAAGCACAGCTTGCATGCGTTTATGCATCATCCTTCGGATACTTTTTCTTTCTTTCAGAGATCTTGGTTGGTTCTGCTCGAGCCTATGGAAATCTAAAGAAGCAACTACAAGGGGGCAGGCAATATAGGGATTATAGCACCATGGACATGGAGATTGGCGGGGACAACTAAAAGTACAGTAAAAGAGAGACATACATGTATTTAAAGTCTATAGATGTCATAAACTGATGTTCTGGGACCTGATTTTGTCTCTTCATTTACTTGCAGATACATACTTGTAAGTGCTCATGATGAGACTTTAGCAGCAACAAGTGTCTTGTATTCTGCTTGTCCCCTGGCTCTGGTGTTATAACGATGGCTGGCTGTCCGTTGTTTGTCTTTGTTCAAGCCAAGCCACAAGTGTTGGGTATCCACAGACAGGGGCGAGAGGAGGCAGTACAGGGCTGGAGGCTTCTAATCTTCTCACAGCGGTGAATCATAAGTCGGATAGTTTCTAGTAGTTAGACAGATAAAACAGCACTGACTGACCTGTGGTATGTGTTGGTTGGTGGGATCAGTTCGCCCAGAATAGACAGTAAGTCCGTTATACTGCGGTCTGGCCTGACCTTTGGGCGGTTCTAGCGTTGGCTATTGGGCTGTCTGGATTATAAGATTATGGTAGTTATTACAAGGACTTAGCCAGTTAACTTTAATATTTTTTTCTTGTTTCCCGCCCTCATCTTAGAGATGACAATGAACAAGCTAGTTGTATCTTTCCTGGGTTCTTTTACCGAGCAGAGAAGAATCCTTTTGGGACAGGAATGGCGTGTGTGGGTGGGTGAAGAACTGTCGTGTGTATCATTGCCATTTGAGGTGTTTAGTGAGCGTCCTGGCCTGATTGAATGATGACACAATTATCATATTTGCCATTCTTTTGCACGGTGACACTGAGACTGGCTCGATTACAAAATCCCCCAAAAGGCTGGAATTCGGGACTCGTATTTTGATTATTGTGATGGGAGTAGTTGGCATGTTGAGCCTAGACTTAGACTACGAAGTTAACATGCGGTTTGTTAGCGGCTAGTCAGCTAGATCAATAGAAAGCAAGCCTGGTAGGCAAGAAAGCCGCCACTGACGACGGTAATTCGTGTCGATGCTAACTATCAGTGGCTAGGCAGTGGTTGTTTGCCGTCAATAGATGCAAGATGCAGGCCTGGCATCTAGGGGAACCCAGGAAGCATCTAGACCTGCCAGGAACGAAGAAAGAAGGACTAGGAGATCTCATGGCGGGATCCCTGTAAGTCCACGCAACGCTGAGCCGGCTCTAGGGCCAACAATGATTGATTTTTATTTAGTCAGTTATCCAAAGGAGCATGGCAATGATCTATCGCAACGGATGCTTTTCTGTCTGGGAAATGCTGCCGATTCGTTGTTGATATGGGAGGGCGAGAATCAGTCACAAGTTCGTTAGTCTGGCAGCGCCTGATCCCCTGTTACAAAGAAGACACTACTAACACATGTACTAGGGTCCTTGGAGTCTTGTCGGATTTTTCTTTCGTTGTACTCGTGCTATAGAGAAGTCGGATTAGTATGGAAATTAAAAAGAAAAAGGAAAAAAGCTGCTGCCCGCCCCGCCATTTCAGCGTCGCAATGCAAACACACAGTACAACAATACACAGTACAAAGAAACAGGAAATCAGTAATTGCCGTATTTTATCGCGAGCGCAACCCCGGTCCTGCTTCTGGCTTCATTTGCGCTTTCTCTTGGATGACATTAAAGACGTTTTCTGGGCTGGTCAAGGCGAGGAATTCGGCCGTATATGTGATGCAGTCAGCAAAAGAAAAGAGAGCGAGAGAAAAGAAGAGAATTAATCCTGGACTGGGTGGGTCAGATCCCCTCTCCGTAATGTAGAAACTGCTGCATACTGTCAGTGAACGCTGGGCTGGGCGGTTGTATTTGGGTATTACCATATTCACTTGATTGCGTGGTTGCTTCGCTTTGCTTGCGTTGCGTTGCGTAGCTTCTTTTTGAGTTCGTTCGTATGTTTCTTGTTATTTATTTATTGTTTGATTTTATTTTCTGTTTAGTATGTGGCTTTTTCTATTATTATTATAAATATATATTCTTGATTTTCTATTAATCCATTCTCCCAAATCCGTGCTCGTTTCATTCGTTCTTTGACTTGGCTTTGCTTTCTGTCTCTATTTTCTACCTTTATTTTAGAATCACGGCCTCTGCTTCTCGTTCCCATCCTTTCCTTTTTTCTTTATTTCTTGTTTCCCTTTCCATCTGTTGTTGGCAGAAACTCACGGGCCGTTCATTGGTGCTCTCTACGTATTACCGTCTTTGCTTCTCTATTTATATAAATACTCTTTCCCATAAACACGATCCGTCTTATTGTATAAGCACACCACAGTCGCTCTATCTGTATATCACATCCTATATATACAATTATATCCGTCCCCGACAGCACAGCGCAGTTCAAGATCGCTTGCTATATCGCATTTACTCAGAGCCAATCTTGGTTCCACACACAAACACACACAACACCCCTTCGCAGTCTTCATCATGGGCGAGGACGGTGCTGGCTTCGCGCAACCTCACCCTACCATCGTGATTCCTCAGCGCACTCGCACCGAGGAACAGGTTGCTAGCGGCCATGCTGCTGCCCAGGCCGGATCTCTCGGTCTCAGCATCGATGCTACTCGCCAAGTCAGCCACGACGGCACCATCCGCTCACCACTATCTCCTGTCCTGAGCGGCACGCCAAATCAGCTCAACCGCGCCAACTCGCTTGAAATTGAAAACTACTTTGTACGCTAAACTACTCTACCTTCCCGTCCACGGCGAGAGAGGAACAAACACGACTTCATACAAACCATGGTCCACTAACAAATGCTATAGAAAGGTCCTAGAGATCTAACCAAGCACTCAAAATGGCCCATGTTCATGCAAATGCACGGCAGTATCTTGCCGTCCATGATTGTGCCATTACTGTGGATTGGTGCCTGGTCTACATGCATCACCATCATCTCCAAGCACATCTACTCTCGTAAGTGCCAATAAGCCAATATCAAAAAGCTATAATATACTAACATTGCCGCAGTTGGTGTCAACTCCGTCGTCCTGACCGTTACTGGTTTCATGGTGTCTCTGGGTCTATCTTTGCGCAGTTCCACTGCTTATGAACGCTACAACGAAGGCCGTAAATACTGGTCTCAGCTTATCTTGTGCTCGCAGCAACTGGGACGCATTATCTGGATCAATGCTAAAGAAAACGACCCAGAAAAGAAGAAGAATCACTTGCTTCACTCCATGTATGTCTTTTCCTGCACAAGAGCAAAAACAAGGCGCAAAAAAGCTTGTTTGCCATTGACAATCATACTAACCCTGAAATTTCATTATCCAGGACCGCTACCAACCTTCTTGTTGCCTTTTCCGTAGCCCTGAAGCACAAGCTCCGTTATGAACCTTACACCGCGTACCCTGACCTGGTTCATCTCGTATCGCATCTCGACACCTTTGCTGGTCGTGCTAGTCAAGATGTCAGCATCCAGGACCTGATCATTCGCAAGGGATTCTTCAAGGGTATTGGTGAGCACCTGGGCTTTTCCTTTGCCGAGTCTAACCCTCGTAAGCTTGTGAAGCGTGCTCGTCAGCCTCTAGGAAACCTACCTCTAGAGATCCTCAACTACCTTTCGCACTACGTCGACACTCTGATTGCTGATGGCAAGTTGACCATCCCCATGCAGCACACTATCGCCTTCAACAGCATTGCCTCTCTAAATGATATCCTGACTGGTACCGAGCGTGTTTTGACCACTCCTCTGCCTATTGCCTATGGCATCGCTATCTCGCAGATCACCTGGGTTTACGTGTGTGTGCTGCCATTCCAGTTGTACAACTACCTTGGCTGGATCACCATCCCTGCTTCCATCGTCGCCTCATACATTATCCTTGGTATCTTGTTCATTGGTCGTGAGATTGAGAACCCCTTCGGCATGGACGTCAACGATTTGCCTCTGGATATGTTCTGTGATCAAGTCGCTGATGAGCTGGACATCATTGCTGCCCAGAGCTTGGATCTAGACGTCATGTTGAAGCGCCTCGAGAGTGACCGCAACCGTATCTTCTACCCTGCCTCTACTGCGTCGTTCAAGGCTTGGATGTACCGTGATGAGGAGAAGCTAGTCCAGGCTATCCGTCGCAAGCCTATCCAGACCTTTGATGCTCGCCATCACCACGAACATGAGGAGAAGGGAAAGTCGTCAGGAACTGATCGGAACGTATAAAACTCTTTCTCTACCTCGTGTCTTTTTTTTTTTTGGCATATCTTTCAAATATCTTGAAAATAGTCAAATTGGCTCAGTGTTTGAATATGCTACGATTCGAAGACCAAGTAAAAGTCTTTGTCTATCGCCAGCACATTTGCTGTTTCTGTTTCTGTTTTGTTTATTAAAATTCTGCCCTTGTTCGCTAACTATACCGAACTGGCATATACATCTGTTTGTCTATATACTACTTGTTGGATTTGAATCTTGAGTAGCCAATCAAGAGACTATCTGATGATGAGGTTTAGTAAGGTGGGTGTGATACCCAAGTCCACTCGACCTCTACTTCACTTACACACATATGTCTCTAATCTTGTATACCCTATATCTTATCGTTTTATATTTTCTTGTTCTATGGCTTGCTGGGCAACACACTTCTTTTCTTTTATTCTAGATTTTGTTACATATATATCTCTCTATTTATTATCACTTGAATATCTTTCCGAGTAATGTTCTGTGATTTTTGCTGTGTTATTTTCTTTTGTATTAGTGAGTGTGATGTAAGTTAACTTGGTGAATCCTTAATATAGTCAATGTAAGGGCTTGACTTCGCCGATTGTTCCTTTATGGATGTTGCCGGACCGAAGTTCAGCCGATGCGGGTTAGTCACTTTGATTGACATGCCTATAACAAATCGAAGTTGAATCGGCGACTTTTGTCTCCACACAACTGGGTACGCTATTTCATATCGGCGTTTACATTTCAGTAGTTGTTGCTAGAATTCTAGCCCCTCTTCTTCGAGCTTCCTATCTTGAGTTTCGTCATTTGACCCCCAAATAAGCTCTCAAGTTCCAATACAACAAAAATGTGCCTTTATCTAACAAAGTAACCCAAAACAAGACATGACTATGAAAACGCTAAGAAAATGCGCCCTATAGCCACCACTATTCGTGCCGCTTTTCGTTTCGTAAATCCAGCAATTTCTCGGCCATCCAGCAATCCGAATTGGTCGTCGCAGCCTACCTCGTTCTCGTCCACTATTATTGGTCTATATTATTTCTATCTCCATACTTTTTCTTCGTTAACTACAACCGCCACTATTATTAAACCATCGTCATCGCCCTACCGTGCTTCCTCTTTTTTTTCTTCTTCTCGTCCCGCTTCTGTCTTTGATATTCGGAAAGGCTCGTCTCTATATTCTTCAATTCCTCGTTCTTCTCTTCTTTTAAACTTGCGTTTCCCTCGCTCACATATGGGCGCGTCGTTCTCATCTGCTTCTCTGTCTCCCGCTGAAATGGCTGCTGCTAAGGAAAAGGTCCAGCAACTTGCTGCTGACCCCGTCGGTAAGATACAAACTCCCTTCATATCACTGGTCGTACATGAGTCTATAAAGCCACAGCCGCTTCAACAAAACCGGTGGAAAATCATACTAAATCTACATCGTTGTTAGTCCTCTTCACCAAGTCTTGGTGCCCCTACTGCATCGAGAGCAAGGACCTGCTGAAGAAACTCGGCTATGAGTTCACGGCCTACGATCTGGACAAGATGTGTAAGTGTATCATATCTACTTCTTTACTTCTGTGCTTCTTTGGTTACTAACTTTATCGTTTCGAAACTACAGCTGATGGCGCTGAGATCCAGAACGCCCTTGCCGAGCTGACTGGCCAGCGCACAGTTCCCAACAACTTCATTGGCGGCAAGTCTATTGGTGGAAACTCGGATCTACAGGCTCTCAACTCTAGCGGTAAACTGGAAGGCCTTCTGGCTGGTGCCAAGGCTGTTAAGCTGTAAACATGTAGTTAGCTAGTCAAGTTCACTCGTTCAACATACATACAATAGTCCATAACAACTCCAAGTAATAGCAATTCTTAATCACATTTGATTTGAATAGAGTAGTGATACAGTAATGATACATGATAGTACATATCTTATATGTACATGTTAATATGACATAGCAGAAATGACAAAGGAAAAAGATAGCCAATGTAATCAACTTTGCTAAACGCTGCCAACAGGCCGAGCTGATAAATCCAAAAGACCTTCGGCGATGCTCTTCCGAGCCGCCTCCGAAGCCACTGTCTTGCCACCAAGCCAATTGAGCCACAAGAGCCGAGAGACACGTTCATCTTCGACACCTCCAATCTCCGTTCTACCGGCCTTCACGCCGTCTTCGTATAGAACACGGAGCTGGCCCTGCTTTCCACGGACCAAAAGGAGCTCACGCTTCTTGGGCACCTTACCCCGGTTGAAGAGACCGCGGAACTGGCCCATAGCTTCACCAAACGCCGAATCATCGTATGCACTATTTCCGCGTGAGCGAGCCTGGATTGCTCTGACGAATCCGTCGCGCAAATGGTGGAAATCGGTGTCCCGGACCGGGGCAATGCGGAAGACGCTGCGGACGTTGCACTTCTTCAGCACGCTATCCCACAGAGCTTCGCTGGCAACGCCGTCAAGAAGCTGTTGCGCTAGAGCCTCGCGCTCGGCCGGCAGGAGAGTGCTGGCGGAGGGA
Source organism: Davidsoniella eucalypti (assembly GCA_004009845.1). Lineage (NCBI taxonomy): Eukaryota > Fungi > Ascomycota > Sordariomycetes > Microascales > Ceratocystidaceae > Davidsoniella > Davidsoniella eucalypti. The sequence goes on along the minus strand of RMBW01000052.1, from coordinate 141,845 downwards.
TTGATATGTGATACAAGCATAGATGCGAGTGCAGGGAGATCGACAGAGGCCACATAGTGGCCGGCAATGTAGACCTGGATACCGAGGAACGACACTGTGCGCATGCCAAACCCTAAAAGCGTATACTCCACGCCATCGTCGAGCGTGATGGTGAGTGGTAGAGAAGGCACGGTGCTATTGCCAGTCGCGACGACGGCAGGTCCGTTGGCCGATGTGATGACGGTCTTGGTTGTCTGGAGCGGATAGCTGCCGCTCAGCGCATCTAATTGTAAGGCTGGGACTGTCGAGCTGATCAAGAAGGCGGCGCCACCTGCGAGGCTGCCGGCGAGGGCAAATTGGGCTGTTGAGATGGGAAAACGAGCGGCTTTGAAGGCGGCCGAAGGGGCCGTTCGGGCCGCTGGTGATTGGAGAATTGGCGCAGAAGCAGTGAAGAATCGCGGGCGGAGCGCCGGACGGGCAATGCGCGTAGCATTAAAAAATGTATTGTTCATTCTGGGCGGAGTTCAAGGCGTTATGTCGTGGTTGGTGAAGATAGTTAGAGGAAAATACAAGGCGATGTTGACGCTAGAAATGAGCTGATGTTAAGCTTTAGAGGGTATAGCTGAGATTCTGTTATGAATTAGGGTTAATTGTGCATAAATCTAGAGAAGGAAGCGTTTTGTGTGACAATGCAGGGAATGGCTGACAAAAGGGTGAGCTATGGCTCGCGATAATAAAATTAGTGCGAGTAGTTGCGAATTGTAGATGCGCAAGTTCAACGTCTCTTTTGTTAAATTGGGTTAAGGTTTTACAGTACATATATCACATCATGTTTGATCGCCTGGAAGACATGGCCGATTTGGGCACAAATCACTTGGAACAAAGTACTGCATGTGGCTTGGCATGATTTCTTTTGTTTTGCAAGCAATATATGTCTTGAAACTCTCTGGAGATAGGGAGAATATATTGAGAAAGGCTGCCCAGCTAATCCCTAGAATGCCTACTTGATATGCTTTTGGTGCTTATTTGGCATTCCGGAGTAGGTTAGTGATGCTATACCAAATCAAGTTCGCCACTAGACACATTTGACATATGTAGTTCTGTTGACCTACCAAAGCCTAGTAGGACTTGCTTTGCCTCTGTTTCTTCAAAGTCTACATGAAATTTGTCCTCGCTTTACCCTGCCTAAATATCCATCATTCTTTCCTTGCCAGACAAGAAGCATCATAAATAGCCTCAGTACCTTAGGCCAAATAGTTGAAAATGCGGAAACCTGCACATCATGTACGGATATCCTGGAAGTAAGTAACTGTTGCATGGGTTTAAATGCAACCTAACATATCCACTATTGGCTTCTAACTGAATATTCGTTTAATAGAGGCACCGTAGAAATACCCTCGGACGAGTCGGACGATACGGCCGAAGACTGGCAAGATAGCGTTTTTCATGCTTGTCATGTCGCCAAACGCGATGATGAGTCTGATCTTTCCGTTCGCGCCAAGATTGCTATCGAAGGAGCCGTCATGACACTTGCGCCGCCTTCTGAAAGCCTCGATACATACAGTGGATTTGCGAATCTGCTAGTTGCAGTCTGGGACGCCATCGACAATCCATTGGTCAGAGGAGTAGTGACGGAGGAACAGATCATGGTGTACAGCGATGACCAGAAGAGAAGCTCGCCTCGTATGGGGGTTTGAGTTTCAGTAAGTAGTACGAGAAGATGAGGAAACATTTCGAGAGAACGAGATAACTGGTAGGGCCTTGGACAAATGGTAGACTGAGGCTTTGACACCTAATGCATTTATCTTGTGTATTGTACAATATCAGTGCGTTCGCGACTGCAGTGTCTATAGACAGATGCACAATAGACGAGAAGAATACACAATAGAATAAATGGATGCACAGGCCATGACATACAACCAACCACTCGATACTTGTTCGATAATCACTCCGTATTCCATAATAAAGTATACAGAATATGCCTCATACGTAGAAGCAAGGCGGCTGGCAATAAGGCATCCATCTGGCTCAGGGGGGGCTCATTTGTGTCTCTTCGGTGCATCTCTCTAGCTCTCTCTCTCTCCTTTCTCGACAATCTATATCCACCTGTATCTTTTACTATGTAATCTTGAACCTGTCGCCTTTGTAGAATACACCTTCCTGAAATGCCAGCATTGCACAGTCTCGATACTCGAGATTTCGTATAAACACGATGCCCTGGAACTTGAACTCAACAGTCCCCTTGACAGCACGGAGAATGACTGGACTTGAGAGCCCTAGTAACATGACTATAAAGTCGCCTTCGCGGACATCAAGGCAGCCTGCTCCAAGTAGAAACGTTTCTTCTACTGGCCGTTTCACGTCTACTTCTTCGGGGGAGCCAACTATCATGACACGGCCACGACTGTACGCTTGAATCTCCCGTAGTACTGCGAGCGTACTGGCTGATAGAGTATCGTCTCCGATAGCTCTGAGAAGCTTGTTGGTTGACTCGTCTAGGCGCTTACCTAGAGACTCTCGTCGACCACGTACAGTAGCGTCGAAGAGATTCTCCGGCAGATTCGGTTTAGGATAGGCACTTTCGTAAAGGCAGTGCCAGACCCTGAGCGTCTTCTGTACCCTGGACATATCGAGGTCTTCCGAAGGTAGAGACTGGCCGACAAACGCGACCCGGCCAACACAAAAGCCACGCACTATCATGGTGCCTGTATTTACGTTGAAGTAAGTGCTTGCTCGCTTGTACCGAGCCTGGTGCGCAAGCTGCCAATCTGCGACTTGCAGGGCAGGTTCTGGTGCCGAAGTCCAGTCTGGCACCCAACTGGGAACTGTAGAGAGTTGAGAAGGCCGTTTGCCTGCGCGCGCAAAGCGTAGAATGGCGAGGCTTCCAGTCTCTTCGGCCAGTGAGACAACTAGACCAGCATAGACTGTGGCGATGCGACGTCGATAGTCGACCTGGATGGCTTGGTGGCGGGAGTCTCGTAGGTCTGACATGCCCAGTAACGCGTATATTCTGTCGCGTGGTTCAGAGGCTTGGAGCAAAAAGGCATTTTCAAACAGTGACAGGATAGGCGGATACTTGACAAGCTCGCCTGTATTTTGAACACTGCGCTGTCTTCGCAACCGTGCAGCAAAAAGAGACCGCACAGATACACCGTGGATTGAGGTCTTGAGCGTAGACATAAGATTAGAGCTACAGTTGGCACTAGGACTAGACGAACTAGAACCGATAGAAGGGCTATTGGTGCTGAAACTAACAGAGTCTTCCATCTTCAGACAGAGCAGCATTTCTACGAGACGTTCAATGGAAGAGAACGAAATACATATGTCGGCAGCATAAATGAACCCTGATGAGGCCAACATGACCTCCTGCTGAATCCACACTCGCCGCCAATACTGATGGCCCCAGGGCGTCAGCAGTGGCAGGAACTGGCCCAGAAGGGCAGCGCCAGATAGACCAGTAGTTGCCGTCTTCTTGTCCGCGGACTTCGTGGCAGACTGATGAAGAAAGGCTGAAAGCCAGTGAGAGTCGAAGCTATGAGCAGCGGCTACAGACAGAAAATGGGAAGCTATCGCTAGAGAAGAGCGATCACGAGCACGGCTTCCAAGAAACCCCAAGACGCTCTGAGCTTTAGTAAATATCAGCGACATTATGCGGACCTGCGACGACCGCTCGGCCACATCGGCCTGGTTGATGCAGAGTGCATCTACCCATAGAATCCGCGGCTTGTCTGGGTAGACTAGGTGGGACAGAGCCTTGAAGAGATTCTTGCTCACTAGAGAAGGGCGACCATCTAGCAGGATGGAACTCGACTCGAGCTCGCCCCAAACATAGCTAAGGGCCTCGTAGACCGGGTCGTCGTCTAGAGAAACTGTTTGTAGGCTGCACGAGACTACGTGCACAGATTGCGCTGGGCGGGCTACAGTGGCCGATGCTGCTGCGAGTATGGCTTCAGGGGTCGAAGGTACTGGAACTTGTTCTTGACAGTCTGGATTTACATTTGGATCTGTATCTGGAACTAGAGCCGGAACTGGGTCTCCTGGCACAACTGGAACTGGGGCTGGATTTGCTCCAGCAGCGGACAGGCTTTCTAGTGTCTGGATGCTACTGTGAAGAATCAACAGGCGGATCTCACGGTTGTCTCGGTCAAGGGGAGAGTACAGTGGATGGCATAGAATAGGCATTGTGATGTATCGAAGCACGAAGCAGTTTCAAATGAGCTAATACGAACTCGAATGAAAGTTAATAAGTGCTATCTAGTAAGTTTATTCAGTTTGATGGAATCAGAGTTCCCTAGTGCCGAAAGATCTACTGAACAGCAAAATTTCGCTTAGAATGCATAAGAGCGGGGTGGGAAAGAGAAAGTTGGAAATGGGATGACTGCAGGATTGATTATATGGAGTAAGTTATTATCAGACATGCTATATATAGTGTATGCATATATTAGCTATAGTACATAGTAAGCAGCATAGTATGGTCACGACGTTTAAGCCACAAATCGAGATGTGCGGTTAGAGGAAAAGCAAGAGTATAGTATATTATGCAGCTAAAGGAGTGTGGAATGCTAAGAGCATGAAAGAGCAAAACTATGCAAGAAACGAAAAAGCAGATACAGAAATTGGGGGGAGTGAGAGTTGGATGCCTCAGGACAGGACTGATAATGCTGGTGCTGTACAGGCGAAGAGACATTGATTGAGTTGACCAAGTGGCAGATGACGCACGGGCGGCTGGAGAGCAGTGAAGCGTCCAGCCCTTAAGCCCCTAAGGCCCAGGGCAATCGAAGAAATCGATAGTGGCCAGTGGTAGCGGTGAAATTACCGAGGAGGCCATCCGCAGCGCCTTATACAGGGAGACGAGTGACTACTTTACAGCATGTCGACGAGGGCGTTGTAGTAGGTGAGGCAGTTGACCTTGATGGTCAAGCCAGTATCAGCATTTCTTAGCCATTCCCAGCCCGCTCCGAGAAGACGAGAAGAATCCGTGTTCGCGTCAGAGACACGGCCACCATAGACAAGGCTATAGGGTTAGAGTTAGCATGTGTAAGTCACGAAGCAAGACATCGAGATGTCGAGCTACAGGTCAAAGAAGAATACGGAAGGGGGGGAGAGAATCAAACTTACTGCTGTCTGGCATAGTCAGTATAGTCGTGGGTTGACTGATGCCAGCCGTCATCCCAAAGACGGACATGGTACAAAGTACCGCTAAACGTGTCGGAAGAGGTGCCAACCTTGCCCACCACAAGACCGACGTGGGAGCAACCAGTCTGATCTACCACCCACTGAGTAGCGTAGTCAGGAGCCTCCCAATCATCATCATCAGGAGCTTCATAGCAAAGCATGAAGTAGTACGAATTGCCGGCAGACAAAAGGTAGGGCGAAGCACGCTCTGCCTCATCGTATTCGTCATCACGAGCCATGATAGCACGCTTCTCGATGCTGTTCTCAACATCATCCTCCTCGTCGACATCGTCAGATGCAGAGGAGTCGACAGTGAAAACAGTATCAAGGACCGGAGTCCAGACATCATCCATATGCAAAGGCACAACAGCGTTGTTCGCATCCGAGCGGAAAGGCTCAACGGGAACAGCAGCGCTGGAGGCGATGGCAGAAAGAGCGAGAATACCGTAGAACTTCATGGTGACGAAAGTGAATGACACAGAAGAGTGATGATGGTTATGGGTGAGAGGACCTGAAAAACGACTGACTAGTAGTGAGTAAAGAGAGAGGAAGGGCTGATGAGGCTGTCAGGTGGTGAGGAGGAGAATCCAGAAGAGAAGCTAAACAGGACGGGACATTGTGATACTTATACCATCTTTCTCGTGGCTGGATTTGCTTGTCTTTGTCTATGATCACACAGTCGTTGAGTCTTTAGATTCACCCAACTCTCGGCTTTGGTCCGTGTCCGTAGCTCGAGATAGTATCAAGCAGGCTACTCGTGGATTGGATACACCCTCTCAAACTCCATAGGGTCTCGCTCGGTATCTCCAAGTTCAACAAGATCAGACCTAGACACCGATGCTTCAGTTGTTCCTAATCTTAGGACACTCCATATAATCTAACCACTAACCGACTAAGCATCACCAAGTATCATCATCAGTCACCGCCTCCTTGGGTTGGTCTTCACGCCCCCCCCCTCCCCCCTTCCTATTCTCACCTCCAACATATGACTGTCTAATAGATGTAGTCCGTTCATCGCCGTCATCTTCGCAAGTTAGAGAAATCTCGAAATCACGGCCAGCATGTCTCGGCCAAGAGGGCCAAAGTCTCTAGCACGGTCCATGATGCATGAGTGTAGAAACATATCGCCATAAGCATATACATATGTCCGCCTGGCAGGAAGCAGGTTAATAAGGCGCATTAGCACTGAATACCAAAAGATCTCGAACTAAGACGAAGATAGAACAGTACCAGCCGGACTCTCGGGTCTAAGACGACCATCTCGTTCGGCTTCTTGGGCTCAAACAGACTCTTCAGATATAATAAACTCCTGAGATATATATTTGCGCCTCCACAGATCATGCTCACTATGCCACCGCGGTCCGTTGAACAAGGATAGGCATATGTAGAGGCAGCTGTTATGTAAAATATATGTACATGGTAGAGCCAGTCTAGAACCATGCTATAAGTATGCTACAACTAAACATATACAGACGAAACTAGTCTATAAGCACAACCACATGATGCCAGTCTTGTCCCTAGGTCCTAGATGACTATAAATAACACAGTAAAGGAAAACATGACGAGCCTTTGCAATCAAAGCATCAAAGCCCGTCGCCTTGTTGCTGTCTTGCCTGTTATTACCGAGTATACCGAAGCATGAGAAAGAACGGTAACAAGTTGTTTATCTCCTTACACCGAAAAGGATACACGCCCCCTATCAGTTGAATGTTGTACGTGTGTCTACAAAACAGGTGCTTTGAACAAGACGTTTAGAGAACGGCGAGGCCACCCCGGGGGTTCAGAACTTGATACTTGGTTGTATTACTAATCACTAGGCGTGATTAAGAAAAAAGGTGAAGCCGAGTTTAGGGCACATGAAGGTAAAACAAGAGCCTATCCTTTCACTGCTGCTCAGAGCTAGTGAGTTAATTTGACTTAGAGTTGGCCTGTCCGGTCTACAGTTAGTCCTTGAGGTATCGTAGCATATCAGCTTGTGTATGTGTACATACTAGTATGATAGTACTATGTATGTACAGTACGTCTCTAGTCTTATATTGTCTGATATTAGGCCCTAACCTCACACATGCTTTTCTGTTTTCAAATATCCAAGACTATTCTTCAATCAATCATGACCATATCACCGTTATCATAAGAACTTATCACGGCCACTGATATGAATGAGCCTTGGAGTGTGATTTGTCAGCATGTCTAGATACTTCCAACGATGTTGGTTATATCGTTTAAAAACAAGGCACAGCTTTATGCACTAGTATGCAGATAAGACAACCCCAACACTGGGCATACAACTATATTTTTACCACTTATATGCTGCTACAACTATGTCAACTCTGACCGACTATAACTCTGTATTCATGACATGTCAGCATACTTATCCTTCAACAGGGTCTTAGTTACAAGGAGCGCATTACCACGGCACTTGCAAAAGAAGCAAGGATGAAAGAAAAGTATGGGGCAAGAGGGGGGAAGAGGCGTGTGCTGTTGTATCTTGGCGCCAGATTACGTACAAAGCTGGACATCATATTACCTTCTAATTGCCGATGTTCCGCGTGTGGCTATGTGATTATAAAGCTGGCAGTTCCAACGTGTTTGGTTACCGTGAAACCAAGTCAGTCTGTTATTTGTGCTATGATATATGTAAGTATGGTACGTTACCACTACATAAGGACATCAAGTAGTTCCCCTAGGTTGATGATATGGTAGGCAATAGCCTGAATACCCGGGGTCCTAGCCAAACACTGCCTGTAACTAAATCTGGTTCTTGACTTAATCTAAACAGCCTTGGAATATTGAAAATTAATAACTCACACATATAGAAAGAGAGAGACAGAAGCAAACCCAGTATTTTGAGGTACACATGTAACTACTTCCGTATATTATCTATCTCCATAGTACTAACTCCAGACGTCTATGGATGTACTATAGTTCAGTGCCAGAACGCGGCTATCGCAATTTGGCTTGCCATGTTCACATGAGATGCGAGGAAAAAGGACTCTAAGACATTGACTGACACGTAGACCTAAGAAGAAAGAAAGGGATCTCAAGTCAGTGTAGCGTTTTCATGCCTCACCTGCAGAATTCAACCAGAGGCCCAACCACAATCCATAGATTATCTGGGACTTGAGTTCTTTGCCTATATGTACTCTTATATATGTCGACAATAGGCCGTGTTTCTTTGCCAAGATCTCGAGATCACAAATGGAGTTTCATTGTGAGACTAAGAACACTCTTTGATTTTATTTGATTTTACTTCATCTTATTTTATTATTATTTGACTTAATATGACACGGACATGGAATACCCTGGATTTTTCGAATTCTACAAAAATTCCCAAAACATCAATATGTCAAGGGTTCCTTTTACTATGTTCGCGGAGTGTCGGCTATATCATTCATTCAGCCAAGAAAAGATGACTTAGGTCCGTCCGTCCCTTGCATTTTTTATTTTTTATTTTTTATTTTTTATTTTTTATTTTTTATTTTTTATTTTTTATTTTTTATTTTTTATTTTTTATTTTTTATTTTTTATTTTTTATTTTTTTTATATAAGGCTGGAATAGAAAGAGAAACAGCAAGCAATCTTGGCAAAAATAGTACAATAAAGCAATGAATCACAAGATATCGTGAATAATAAAAATAAATCAATAATCTATGTGGTATTCTGACATAGCTTATTTCGCCATGCCCGAAACATCCAGCACTAGTAGATATTGGCTGTTAATTCACGGATATATTCTCCGGGCTAATGCTGGGTTTTAAGGACAACTACAAACATTGCCGTATGCTCGGCCGAATCAAACAACTAGCTTCGTGTTTAGTTAGTAAGCCATATACAGTCTACATCGTCGGTTGACCGACGTACTCTGTAAGCTATAGAAGATATCTACTTTAATTAACTACATATATCCCGAGGAAACCCTAAGGAAATTCAAGTCCCAATGTAGCATGCTGTATTGACATCTTCATACATGTAGCACTGTAGATAAATGGCTCTAAATATAGGAGAGATCATGATAAAGAAAAGCAAGCTGTGCTTTGAAACCCTAATCAACGATAATGATGCTATGTGACACAATCTAGAAAGAAGAGTTTCGATTGTTGCCAATGGACAGAACAGACTAAAAAGACTAGAGTCTGTTGGAAAGCGGCTTTTTGATTTGATTTGATTATATATAACGTAGTTGGAAAACGACGGGATTAGGTCAGTTACAACGCAGTACCTTAGCCACATCCAGAACTGGAAGTTGTAACCAACCCACGGTATGTGCATATATGCATCTACGTGAGTATGCATCTAACCATCAAAGTGTACAGAAACCCAGCTTCGCTTAGTATCATATACACACTAGGTGCAACTGATCAATTTGTTTTGGCTTACGTAACTGTAAGACTAATAACTAGATACTATGGAAACTTGAAAGAAGTATTCAAGTTAGAAAGGATAATGGAAAGGATAACACGAAACCAAGATATAGTAAACATCTCAAGATGATTTTATCTACACATGTTCAACCTCATATCTATATTACTATCTCGTTTATTTTTCTTCGTGCATAATTCATCTTTAACATCTAGATTTATCTAGCCTGTTATAGCTTTTATTTTATCACAACTGACAAGTCATGTAACGAAATATTATGTGTAGAATATAATGGCCTCCTATAGAAGGCTTTCTTTGATCGTTTTGAGTTCATTCGAGAATACACCAAAGACATAATTCCAATTTCCAACTTTTCAAATGACATCCACGAGCTGCCTTAAAAACTACTGCATATGCCCTTCATTTTACTGTCGACATGCTCATATTTATAGGCCAACTTCTAGCCTTCCTTTGAAACCTACTTGAGGATTGATCACCTTTCCAACTATGCCGGAACCAACGACAGACGAATCAATATTTGATCTTCTTGCAATGGCTGCTGTTCAGCGGCATCTCCTAGAACGCCTCATTGGTCAGTTGACGTCTCCTTGCTCTGCAACTCTAGACTAATATGTAACTTTATCAGGACGATGTAGCCCCGTCGAACCCAAGAGTTCTTTCATGGACCTCTCCGACCTTAAACAAGAACTCAATCGTATTCTAGCCACTATAAGTGACGGTAAAGGCCAAGCAATGCGACTAGACGAAGCTTCGACTATGTCGAAATACAACAGTACCGAAGGCCATGCTAGCTATAGAGACTTTCTGAAAGAATCCATCGCTAAGATGGAATTTGCTCGAATGCTCAATCATGGCCACAATCTAAGAAACACGGAATATAGATGAACTTGTCTCTGTATGACTAGCGCAGAATACCTCGATCGCAAGTCTTCCTCATACGTCTAGAACTACTCGATGTTTTTACAACGACTCATAGAGTCTTCATTTTATCATCACTATCTATGAAGCATGACTATAACGCCATTGATTGATTCCATATCGTACATATATACGTGTTTGTCTCGAGGAATATGACCATGTTTATAAATCATTTCATCCAAATGTAAAGCCAGTCACTTATATCGGAATTCCTCATACAAACAATGACTGTTAACGTAGCTTCCATGAATCTTGTTTACTTCACTCTGGATCCACTTCAATAAGGGTCGCTGCTATACGTAGTTACTGTAAATTGTTCAAGGAAACCAAAAGAAAAAAAGCCTGTGAAGCCAAAATAAAAAGATATACAACTATCTCATGCTCAATACGGTTGAGCCTTCGCCATCTTACTGAGTTTATTTACGCTGAAAATGGGAAATCTACGCTCATCGAGCACAGTGTGGGATCCAGAATCTTATTACTCGATATCCAGCGCCTTCTCGGATTATCAGAAATCCCGCAAAAACACAAAAGACGTCCAGAAAGAGTTTGTTCTTCCTTTTCCCATAAGCATCATATCTAATTTCATAGAACTCATGTTCGAAATACTAATAACTTTGCCACCTTTTAAACACAGTAGCACGGCTGCGAGCATACAAGAACTTAACGGCAAAACTCCCCAATCTGAGAAACGAGGCAAAACCTCAGCTACTAGTGCCTCAACGCCAGACTCAAAACTTCTCGACCAAGAACGAGCACTGGACAACTTTGAGGACTGGGTAAAGACTACCGTCGCAGAAGTCATGAAGGACCCGCGCGCAATTGTCATCGTGAATGAAGCAAGAAAAAACCTAGGCAAGAGGGACGATTCGGTTGAGCGGTTCGGCAACGGGCTGGCCTTGGCGCTTGAGGAAGTCAGAGCCATCAACGCCGAGATACAAAGAGATATCCAGGGAAACAAGAGACGAGAGCGTGCTAGCGGGCTTTTGAAAGGCACATGATCATGAGACAGCAAGCCTCTAGTGTGTAACATAGGATATAAAGCTTATAGAATTTTCCACAAGCAAGTTGCTTTTGGCTAGTTCGTGACCAAAAATGGCGCAGCTTCCTCGTTGGATACAATGCTACTAGGAGTAGTCATCAAATATAAACTTCGCAATGTTTACACATTCTTCTAATCTTGACTCTTCACATCTGCCCTCACTTTCTATCTCTCGAGTCTCGTTTTCTTCCAATTTAAACTCTTAACTTGTTTCTATAATATCTACAACGATTAACCCACTTACGTTACCTTCCAGTTACCTTATTGTCTATCCAGTTCAGCCAGAAGTACTGACTTCAAAATACCAAAGATCAAGGTTGAAACATTTCCAGTCATTTTTTCAACCTTCTCGCGTTCCTTGATAGCCTACATGTATGTTTCCTTTCTTGGTTATTATCTCTGTTGTCACTAATAGTATCTAAACTAACACACGCTCCATATCTAGTGATACCCATCATCATGGCTGACACGTGTATGCAAGATCTACTCCGCGAAATCGACCTTTGCAACTCTTCTTGGTATCTCAATGAGTATCTACCACGCCGACGCGGAGTGAAGAATGCCATGGTCAAATTCAACAGCCAAGCAGCCCACGAAGCACAGAAGGCCAATAAAGTCTTCCAATTATAGTGCCGGAGTTTTATACCAAAACTAGTGCAAACCTCCTGGCAAGACCCAACATATTGTGTACATTGCACATCACAAAATCGTCCCTGGCTTGACATGAGCCCCAAGCTATCGAATGTAACATATAAGGATTGTTACACCTCTCCTGTCGCACCGTGTTACTCAACTCTCAGCAACTACCGCCCTATTTCAGCCGTCGACAAGACACCTTGGGACTATAATGTCGATGTTAAGCCGCCGGAAGTCGTCGCCCACGTAAAGTCAGATGAAACCTTTTTCGAGAGTGAAGACGATGATGATTATTACGGAACTACGCCCTTTGACCCGCCTAGTAATCTTTTTTGCGGGAAATACGAAGACGATATATCACCTTTCAAGTGTCTCCCAGTGTCCGAGTTGTCCTCAAAGGGCAAGAATATCTGCTCTGAGAGTGTACACCAGCCGAAACTAAAAGGGTCAGAAAGTGCCCATTGTAACAGCTTCAATGTCGAAAATGAACGCAGTGCATCCCCGACCATTATCAATCTCGAATCGCTCTTTTATCCCCAGTCAGATCAGGGCCATGACATAGATCCCACTAGCAGTGGCGCTACTCAGGCATCTATAATGTTTGATATATGTCCACTAAGCCCATCACCAGGCCATCCCATGACCAACGGAGCGGAACATAACTTCCATGGAACTTGCCAAAAATCGCCGGAACAACCTCATCTTCTATTTTCGTACGCCGAAGCTCTAACTACAAGCCGTCAAGAGACTCACGATGAGTCGGTGGTAGGGTCTCAAGACGAATCCAAAGATGTAACCATGCCCATCACAGCCGGGGCGAAACAGCGAGAGGTACGAATAAAAAGGTCATATACAGATAGGGGTCAGACATCGCCTTCTCCTGGATGGGTTAAAGTGACGAGAAAGAATAAATTTTAGATTATGACTAGAAATCCAGGGAAGCAAGTTGAGGATGATGTCATACCAGTTGAAAACTACAGACCGTTCTCATGAGGTCAATAAATTATCGTTTAATGGTTATAGTACTTCTATAGACACTTGTATTCTTTTTTCGAAGAAAAGACTAAGTTAATGCTCTCTTCCAATTCTATGAATAACCCAAGTATGCCGTTGCTCACCATACTTCATTGTCAAGTATCACAAGGGTTAAATCGACCCTAAATGCAATGGGACTTTCTTATCTTATCACATAGGCGCTTTTAGTCGGTAAGAACTAGCTCCAACTCACAACATCATAGCTTCTTTTGTAGTCTAGCGAGCAATATGCCATCATCTTCAACGGGAGATTCCACACCACACAACTCGTCTATGCTTATTCGCTCATCCATCATCACTTTACCGTCATCCCACCGATCTATCTAGTCCGAAAAATGGAGTGTATAGACGATTCTCGTTATCGTACGTCGACGCAATTCTCTATGTGGTCATTTTCCAAAGCGAAACTACTGGAGCTCCGAACAAAATCAAATGCTATAGCCAAAGAACATATCGCAGCTCGACTAGCATCTGAGGAAGGCGGTACCGACGGAATTGAGTTTCTTACGGTTCAAGAAGAAGACCAACTTCTCAAGTTCTTCATAGTAGAGCTTCTACGCGCAGCTACCTTTTGCCAACTTCCGGCAGAGATTCGTGCTACAGCGGCCGTCTTCATGCGTCGCTTCTATGTCACGAACTCGGTTATGATGTACCCGCCGACTAATTTACTGAAAACATGTCTATTCTTTGGCTCCAAGACCGAAGGCCATTACACGAGGCTAGCAAAATTTGCCGAAAAGTTCCCCAAGACGACACCAGAAGAGATTGTTGCGGGAGAATTCCTGCTTTGTCAAGGCATCAGATTTGCGTTTGACGTCAGGCATCCATTTAGAGCACTAGAAGGCATCGTGTTGGAGTTGCGACGTTCATATCCTGAAGATGTAAGTTTGAGGGACCAGATATACCAAGACATCCGAACATTCACTAATATATCATCACAACTACAGGATCTTCGTATTGAGGATGCCCATGTTCGGGCTCGCGAAATCCTTAAATTCAGCCCACTAGTCACCGATGCCTATTTCCATTATACACCGTCACAAATAATGTTCGCAGCATTTTCCATCGCAGATCAAGAGCTGGTTGATCGGCTATTCGATGTACTCGTCGGGGCTGCCAATGTCGATGAGACAGCAGCCGAGGAAGCCAAAGAGAAGCTTTACGGAACTATCAAGACGTGCCAGGCCTTGCTCGAGACCGAGCTACCGGAACGCATGGATAACTTTTGGGGGTCTCAGGAGTGCAGTAAGGAATTGCGTCCCCTCCAGAAGAAGCTTCGTAAATGCAGAGATCCCGATCGTATTGATCTCGTAAAACTCCAAAAGGCACGGAGAGAGCTCAGCTCTCGGATGGAGAGAGAGGATGAAAAGAAACGTGAAGCGAAACGAAGAAAGGTCAGCGCAGAAGATCCGTTCGGTCCTCCACTAGGCGCTTAACGCAGACATTTTCGGCTTGGTTCATATCTTAAGACCTTTTTAATATAGCATTATATCTCGTTTTGCGTCATCGGAAAGATGGATAGTCGCCCATAAGAAGATCGACCTGATGAATAGCAGTTTACTATGGCTTAACGGTTCATTTAGTGGTCCGGTATATCTTCCGATGCCGCTGTGACCCCCCGTGCACAGCGGTGTGCATATTTTGCATGTACGGGTATTAACGGCTGATCCCGGCTTATAAGCTATGATGAGCCTACATGGATGAAATAGCATGATCAGCTCTGGGAGAGAGGAAGAGAGAAGGTTTCATGCATTGCTAAACGAAGTATCTCTTAGACCATAACAGGGCCTTGTTAATAAAAAGGAAAGCTCTATACATATTGACGTTTCGATTATCTATTTGTCTTTTGTTGTAGATTATCAGCTCACGGGTAAGGCCACTCAAAGTGGCGTCATCATGAATATTTTTCAAGCGCTTGGAACTAACCTGCTGAATATTTCCATGGGCCAAAACCCACCCCTAACAATACGGAAAACTTGTGAGAGAGCTAAATGTATGGGGCTCGAGTGGTGGCGTGATGATAATTTCGAGGATTGGCACGACGAAAAAAAAAAAACCCTCGGTCCTACAGATGGGCACTACAACACTATAACCTGTATGTTTTTATTTTCTACAATATTTTTTCTTGTAACCAAGCTTGAGCTTCGATCGTAGAATTCCGTAGAGTTGGAAGCTATTTTAGTATCGGGCGGTGTTAAGGTAATCCGAGCCGAACATAGCTTAACTAGTGGAATAATTATAGTTGTAGCAATAAAATAAAAAGGTCTCAGTTTATCTGATCAGATAAGATCAAGTTTAAGGAAATCTGGGAAGGGGAGGGGGGTTTGTTATTGGATCTTCAGGTTGTAAGGCAAAAGCGAGCTGAAGGGTGCATTGGAAAAGGGACAGGATTTGACATTCTAGCGCTTTGACAGGACCACAGGACATACATCTGTATTAGTATTCAGAAGAACTGCTAATAAGAGAAGGACGATAGGCTTGGCAGTGAAACTAGGGGTCAGGATAGAGATGTGGCATAGTTTTGGGGGTGAGATCTTATAGTTGGCATCAATCAAGAAGAAATCCGAATTTATGAAGCAAAGGTATATACAGCTAGCTACGGTCTTTTCACAAGTTTATTCTCCATGATTAGTAGACAGTGAGGCTAAAGCTGTCTATGATATCGTGATGATAGCTCATGTTATATCTGCAACTTGTCAGTTTGGCCATGAAGCCTTAGGCAAGAAGATACGATCCAGCCTAAAAGGTAGTAAATAAAATAAAAAATAGCACTCGAACGAGATCCTTCGCGCAGCTTAGCTCGCTCTTCCGAGATGCTGGGCCGACTGAAAGGATTTGGTGTTGCTTGTCACCACTATTAGTACATACAGCGTCTTGTTATAAAAGGCTATGGTAGTAGTAGTACCCCTCTATGCTACTGTAGCTACATGTATATCTTCTATAGTTGCTTCACTCTGCTAACTACCACTGCCACTTATACTGGTATTTTCTGCTGGCTGATCATTTATCGTGAAGGGTTCCTTGCAGCCTAGGAGGCTAATGCTACCAGTATTATTAATTTTTTTGTACTTGGTAGTAGCCAAGCGAGACCGGCGCTCCTTTTTGCCTGTTTCGCCGCGATGGGGAGAGTGGAGCCGCCTAGATAGAACAACACAGAATACTCTTTGTATAAAAAAAAATATAGATATATAAAATGAAGAGAAATCTATGCACGAGCCTGCCGAGAGGAGTAAGAGGAAGCGCTGTCAGATTTCTATGTGGTAATGCATTTGGGGCATGGCAAATCATAGGTATCAATGGCAATGAGGGACTGTTGATATAATGTAATGTTGACAATTAGTGTTTAAATATCTTCACTCACGAATAAGTTACAAAAACTCGAGAGTCGTGATAAAACCAAAGGTAGCTTATTTGAAATATTAAGGTTAGGGTTTGTGTACAAATATACCGAATGAGGCTTATTGTCACCCCCAAAAAAAAGTTCGGTAGGCTGAAAGGGAGTTTTACTCTAATGGTCGAAGCTTCCAGTTTTCCGGCCGAGGTGAGAAGAAGTTTGAGAAAAAACAAAGAATTAAATAATTGGGGAAATAATATTCTCCTGAAAAAAGGGAACAAGGGAGAGTCAGCCGAGAAACCGTTTCTGAAAAAAAAAGTCCCCAACAAGTATAGTAGGTTTTTAGTACAAGGTAAGTTGACTAGAACAGATCCACATAAAGACGTAAAATGATAAATAAATACATACTAGAACATACAACTAAAAAAAGATCGGAGAAGGGCTTTGGAGAAATCGTGATGGCTTGCTTTTTTCTGTCTGGTCTGGTGGTAGTTCGGTCAGTGGAAAGTTGTGGAATTTCTCCGGGATTTGCAGGAGAATAAACAATCGCTAAATTACCTGACAGCCCATTGGTTTCTTTGTCCTACTGGTATTAAGCTGTACTTTTGATTGTTGACTACTTTGGACACAATGTCTGTGTGATAACTGAAAAAGGGTGACCCTGAGATCTCTTTTTTTTCTTTCTTTTTCTTTGTGTTTCAGTGCCTATAAATTGTCAGACGGGTATTACGGATCTTGTACGCTAGAATCACAAAAATAAAGATTATAAATTTGAGCCTCAGTGCGGCGGCCCATTACCGCAAACATATGATTTTAATTTTATCTTATTTTTATCATTTATACATTTCTGCCTGTAACTCGTGTCGAAATCATTTATCGTGACTGGGGTTATAGGTGGAAAGTTTTAGTGCCTCGTTCCATTTTCCCATTTTTTTCCTGCATTTTTCTCCCATCAATCCGCCCATTCATCCTTGGGGTACAAGACCCATATACAACTATTACTAGTATAACTGTATCCACTCGAACATCCACTCAGCCTCCGTAGCAGAAGAAACAAGAGCGCAATGAATGACTGTTCTGTAGAGCCTCGGGTCTGATAGTTCTGTATTTGATACTGCATATGTAGCTGATTATGGACTATGACGACATTAATTCAGATGCCAAGAATCCACTTGGTGAGATATAGATGATATAGAAGATAAAAAGAAGAAAAAAAGCTCATGTGATGGGCACAGGGTAGTAAAACAATCAATGCATTTGATCACAGGACAAAAAGATACCATTTACCTATTGTAGACGCCTTTTATTTTGCTGTGAAAATGGCGTTGTTCACTGAGAAAAAAAAAGAAGAAAAAAGACACACCATTTTTTATCTTTCGTTTAGGCTGTTTCCATCCTGAGTCGTGCGATGGGGGCGTGTGGAACGGGAAACGAGGAAACAACTTAGTGGGGCGTTGGCGTAAGAGAAGAAGGAAGTTTCCGTGAGAAGTCCAAGAAGCCTGCTGGTGTATACAACTATGCAACCAGCTTAAAAGTGGAGTAATCAGTCGTGTACACAAGCTGATATAACTGTCAAGTCTTCTACGGTTCATAGAGAATATTGAGCCGGCTCATAGAATATGCGAGTCAAGGGTGATTAGCCGCGCTTTTCTGAGCCGAATAGAACAGCTCTAGACTAGGTGTCATGTGGCTATCTCAGCAAGGCAAGGGGACCTGCTTGGAGCCGCATTACTATCTGTATATAGCTAGCATTTCAGGCCAAAGTTAGCGGACGTCTGGCCGAAAAGCCAATACTGTAGTCTCCAAAGGGAGGTTTTTCCTCATTGTTTTTTTCCTGGCTTGGTACAATATGATGACCTCACGGTAGGCTGTGATAGACGTTAAATATAATCAAATCAAAATCAACGGTAGGCTGTGAAAGGGAGCAGAACTGGCTTGGGGAGGGGTGTGAGAATGCAATGCAAATGTTCTAGGTTTGTCTGTGTTGCTTCTTTTGTACCTTTTTTTTCTCGGGATGAACGGGCTTTGCCCGGACTGGGCAACCTGGCAAACTGAACGAGTTGGTCGGAGTAAGATACAATTTAATTTACTATGTAGATTTCACACAAAGCAGGCTTGATGAATATCTATATAGCCATTTTTTTTATGGATAATCACGCTTTCTAGTGCAGGAACTGCCTGCCTGAAAAGAGTAGTTGCTGGCTACGAGCTAGCTCGCACCACTAGTATTTCGTATTTCATATTTAGTCGATTTGCTTGAAGTAGTAGCTTCCCGGAGCATTCTAGAGCATACAAAGCAACAAATAAACAAAACGAACTCCCTTTGGCAAGCTTTGTTTTTCTATTTTCCCACTGAAAAATCGGCGCCTGTTTATTTTTTGCTCTGGACTATCGTCTCCTTTTTTCCTTTCTTTTTTAAAAGTCTCCGTCGCCGCCTTTTTCCACTGCCGTTGTTTTCAGGCTAACTTCTTTTTCTTCTTTTTCTTCTTTTTCTTCTATTTCTCTTTTTGATTTATCTTTTCTTCTATCTGTTTTTCTTTCTTGTTTTGTTTGTTTCTATAACTAAATTCTCTGCTTGCGTAAGTTTGACGCCATCTGCCACCACTTCTTCGTCTTCCTGTCTTCCACCATCATACTAATTAACTTCTTGGCTCATAGAACACAGCTGTTGTCCTCTAATAGCCCCTCCAATCTCCTAATATCTCTTTCACAATGGCCTCTCCCGTTGCCTCAGCGGCCCTGCGTGCTCGCGTGGCCCGCCCTTCATACCTGAAGAAGCTCACTACTGCCGAGTCTCTCATCCAGCACTTCCCTAACGGCTCTTATGTTGGCTGGTCCGGCTTCACTGGTGTCGGCTACCCCAAGTAAGTCTATCATCTACACTCTACATCATGCTTCAACAGCACCTAACCGTTGTTCTAGGCTGGTCCCCACGGCCCTGGCTGACTATGTCGAGGCCAACAAGCTCCAGGGCCAGATGAAGTACTCTCTGTTCGTTGGTGCTTCCGCTGGTGGTGACACCGAGCCCCGCTGGGCTGCCCTGGACATGATCAACCGCCGTTCTCCCCACCAAGTCGGCAAGGAGATCTCCAAGGGCATCAACGAGGGCCGCATCAACTTCTTCGATAAGCACCTGTCCATGTTCCCCTCAGATCTGACCTACGGCTGGTACACCAAGGACAAGAAGGGCGGCAAGCTTGACGTTGCCGTCATCGAGGCCTCCGCTATCCTGGCTGACGGTTCCATTGTCCCTGGTGCCTCAGTCGGTGCCTCGCCTGAGCTCGTTCACATGGCCGACAAGATCATCATTGAGGTCAACACCACCATCCCTTCGTTCGAGGGCCTGCACGACATCACCATGCCTGAGTCCATCCGCAGACCGTACCAGGTCACCCGCTGCCAGGACCGCATCGGTACCACCTCGATCCCCGTTGACCCTGAAAAGGTCGTTGGTATCGTCGAGTGCACTCGCCCCGACAAGACCGGCCCTAACGCCGCTGCCGACATCACCTCCAAGGCCATTGCCAACAACCTGATCGAGTTCTTCGAGCACGAGGTTGCCCAGGGCCGTCTTAAGCCCTCGCTGCTACCTCTGCAGTCCGGCATTGGCAACGTCGCCAACGCCATCATCGGTGGTCTCCAGGAGTCCAAGTTCCACAACCTAACTGTCTGGACCGAGGTCATCCAGGACACCTTCCTGGATCTTTTCGACAGCGGTCACCTTGACTACGCTACCGCCACCTCCATCCGCTTCTCCCCCGAGGGCTTCAAGCGCTTCTACGACAACTGGGACAAGTACCATGACATGATTCTTCTGCGCAACCAACTAGTGTCTAACTCCCCCGAGATCATCAAGCGTCTCGGTGTCATTGCCATGAACACTCCTGTCGAGGTTGACATCTACGCTCACGCTAACTCTACCTGCGTCAACGGCTCCCGCATGCTCAACGGTCTCGGTGGCTCTGCCGACTTTCTGCGTAACGCCCGCTACTCCATCATGCACACCCCCTCGTCGCGTTCCTCCAAGACCGACCCCCACGGTATCTCGTGCATCGTTCCCATGTGCACTCACGTTGACCAGACTGAGCATGACTTGGACATTATCGTTACCGAGCAGGGTCTGGCTGATGTTCGTGGTCTGTCTCCTCGCGAGCGTGCCCGTGTCATCATTGACAAGTGCGCCCACCCCGTCTACCAGCCTATTCTGAAGCACTACTTCGAGAAGGCCGAGTTCGAGTGCCTGCGAAAGGGCATGGGCCACGAGCCCCACCTGCTGTTCAACAGCTTCGACCTTCACAAGGCTCTGATCGAGCAGGGCAGCATGGCCAAGGTCAACTCGTTCTAAACGCCTTGTTTGCCTTTTTTGTAGGCGATGATTGTTGAGTATCAGCAACAATCTGGACAATGGTATCAGCTTGGCGACGAGAAAGTCGTAATTTTTGCTGTTAGTCGCCTGCTCGCTTGCTACATGAATAGTACCCAGACCCAGTAAAAGGAACGCTGACAGGGCTCCTTTCTGTGGGAGCTGCAACAGAAGTCCATCGACTAGTGCAGCACAGGCAAGGAAAAATGGGCGTGGGAAGCGTCAAACCCATGCAACCCCCGGGTTTTAGCTAATGTCGTATTGCACGAAATGTCACATGGCCACCATCCACATGTTGCTGGTTGGTTTCTTGTTGCTTCGTGCATACAAGGCATATAGAACAGATGACAAGCTCTCTATCTATGTATGGCTATTCTATCTACTCGCTTGGGGGGGAAATTTGCAGCCTAGAGCTGGACCTGCTTGATTCGATGTAGATGCAGCTGTAGTTGCATGCGGTTTGCCGCATGATGCATTTCCCCCCTAAAAGGCTTTTCCGCCAAAGGGGCATTGTTATCCTAACTTGGAGATTTGTCCCATTTGACCTATTCCATGTGCCACCTCTTCCCCAAATCAATTCAACAGCGAGATATTTCCAGATTGAGCGATTATGAGACGGCGAAGACGCCGAGCCTCCTTTCGCTCTGTTGGCCTCATCACCTGTATTGGTTTTCGTTTCGTTCTCCCTTTTATTACTTTCACTGCACTGATACTATTCCTTCAATCAGTACGACGGACAGCTGGATGCTGCTACTGCTTACTGCCTGCTACCATTACTACCACTGCTACTGTCACTACACTCCAACTCCCTACACTAAAAAAACACCCTTCTATATACGGTCATGCATTGCCCCTTTGGGGAAGTCGGCCTATTCTCTTACCTTCATATTCAGCGAAAATACGCCGAACTCGATAACTCCGAATCGGGCCCGGGTGACACCGATTGCCACATCTACACCCCACAAGGCATCGTTTAGCTGACCTTACTCCATTTTCTACGTCTTTTTTCTTCTTTAGCTTCTCAAATATCTGGGTTGGTGTTTTATCTCTGTTTACCATTTTTGCTATATCCACACATATTTTTTCGTTTTGCTTTTTTTCTTTCCTTCTCGGTTGTTTCTGTCGCGGAGTTTAGGTAGACAATGGAAATCTACGTCAGATTATTGATTTTCTTCGACTGATCTCGGAAGAGGAAATGGTGCAAAGTAACTTGTGGCAAATATAGTCACAGTGATTCTTTCCACGCGTATGTACAATACAATATAGAATATTTTCTACATCATTTATTTTATTTGACTCTTGATATTCTGTAACGCCTTTATCATCTTATTAATTCTAAACTTGCACATATCTGCATGATATCCGCAAATCACACATATCGCAGTTGGAGACCCCGAATATGACCAAGTCGACACCGGGATGTGGATGTCTAGAACAATATTTAATTACAGCTACTAACATATCAAACAAAGAGAAGAGTCAGCACCTTAACCGAGGCTATGCCAGTATTCGGGGTGAGTAATCTTATTATTCCCCGGACCGCAGGGACTTATCAAGTACTAAGAAGAACACTAACGAAGTGTGCGACCATCAACAGCTGACTCCCTTTTTGGGACTAATAATATTTTGGCTATACGGAATAGTATGAGTTGTAAACCGGGTTAAATCCTTACTCAATATCGCTTGGGGGGATTGGAATACACACCCTTTATTGAATCTTGAATGTCTTTATTCATTAGTTTCTAAAAGAAAGTAAGTCTCTGAAATTTATATCAAATGATAGTATTGTATGCTTATAATATACTAATGATAAAAGCTATCTAGATTGGCTAACAATCATAGCTTGGTTATTCAAGGGTGGGGGGGGGGGTGTTCATTCTACAAGGCAGGATTTGACATCTTTTTGCCGTTTATTTCCCAGTTCCCTAATGTTTTACATATCAACTGCTTTTTTATTCCCGTAAACGATTTGATTCGTGCTATAAAGTAGTTCCTTCTATAATGTAACATAGTTTTAGAGGAAACAGTCACTTGAAGACATGGGCCGATTGTTGGTTGGTAATGCCACTTTATAGATACAACCGTATTGAATGGACACGAGGATATAAGAGTTATTATAACATGAGATATGTACTATATATATAGTATATTGTGGTATTGTGGTGAGTGATATATCAGATATGAGATTTAGGCACTATCATTTAGACTTTGAAAGATATGGGAAAAATGTCTTCGGCCAACAACCCCGATTCAAGGGTTATACAGTGCTCTCATGGTTTCTAGGGTGGAAAACACACTTGAAATGCGTTGGATGACTAGTAAGTCCATTCGTAACTTCAACAGCCGGAACAATTTCGTTTCCAGCTTTATCTAGTGCACGCCGAATTTCGAATGTACTGAGAATATTCGCGATAACAATCCAGACACTTGCTTCGGCGAGATGCTTACCGACGCATATGCGACGTCCAAAACCAAACTGGCCTACGGGCGTTGGCTCACCACGCTCATATCTGTCTGGGTCGAACGTATTTGGATCGGAGTAAACTGCGGGATCGTGAGTCATTGCTCGGGCATTAGCATACACCAGTGAGCCGGCTGGGATGCGATAGCCAGCATAAGAGTCTTCGGCTATGGAGCGATGGGGGACACCGACCGGTGAGACGGGTATCCATCGGAGTGTCTCCTGAACTAGCGCATCGATATATGGTAGATTGCCGCGGTCGGAGAAGCTGGGAGGACGAGTTCGGCCGGTAAGTCGATCTATCTCTCCACGAGCTTTGGCTTGGACATCAGGATATATAACCATGGCTAGCACAAAGACAACAAGTGTGCTCCATGTAGTATCTTGGCCCGCTGCAAACACAGCGCCAGCAGCGCCCTTGATATCGTCCTCAGTACACTCTGGAACATCCCCGGACGCGAGCTGAGAATCACGGGTGGCGAGTAACGACGTGATAAGACTCGGCATCCGGGCTGACGGATCCAGAGCACAGACTGCCTGATACGGCAAATCATGGATAGCCACAATTGCATGGCGCCACGCGTGAGCAAATTTCAAGCTGCGGTCATGAAAGAATGCGGGCAGACTTCGCAGAAGTGGAAAGAAGTCTACAGGGGTGCCGGCTGGAGCACCGCCATGACCTAGAGCATAGGACACATCTTCGGCGACCTTGATCCATTTATCGGCGTCTTCCTTGGCTGACATATCCAAGCCAAAGCCGGCACTTAGAACGATTGCAGTGGCAAACGTCCGAAGAGCCCCCTCCCAGTCTTCCGGAGCTGCAGAAAGAGCAGCAACCAACTTTTCAGCCTCGTTCTCCTGGAGCGTTCGATACGCGGTGATGGCGCTCTTTTGGAACGACTTCTGTAGTAAGCGCCGATGAAGGCGGAATGTAGGGCCGGCTCTTTGAAATGTTAGGGTTTTGCCCCATCCCATCTCTTCGAAGAGGACGAAGCGTGGCCGGTCAGAATAGTTGGCACCGCGTCGTTCGAGAAGCTCAGTTGCAGCATGTGCCGAGTTCAGCACGATGATAGACTGCCCGAGAATCGAAAACGAAAGAACATCGGAGTTGTATTTGCTCCCTAACGCCTGATAGAAGGTCTCCGGGTTGTCAGTGGGGATAATGCGAAGATGGCCAAGAATGGGCTCTCCAGGTGGGCCGGGTGGAAGAGGAAGATAGCCCTTATTCTGGGTCCCGCTGTTTCTCGATATCAGCTTGGAGACTAGGAGCACCGAAAGGGCTATGAAGACTAGCATGACGAGGATAGCATGTCCTCTATCTTTCGCAATCGGTAGACATGCCGTGAAAAGATTGACAATCAGGCCCATTATAGATGTCTATACAGCAGCATGAAGTTTATAGCAAAGTATTTGGCTGAATGATTGAATCTTTAGTAGTGTCGGTGAATTTCTCAGTACCAAAACAACATGTTCAAATATATAAACCCAGTTGAGTTGGAGGTTGCCGATGTGATATGTAATGCCAGGCTGGTGGTATCACAACGGCTATTGATACCAGCCCGAAGATCTCGACGAAGCAGCCTGTCCAATTAGCCGGGAGCAGAAATCAGCAACGCCAACCCAGTTCCATTCCGCTATCGATGTAGGCTATGAATACGACGTAAGCAGTCGCACAACAGTCAGGGCTCTCTATCCACATGTATACCAAGAAGAGTGACAAGAGGACAATGGGCCAGTGATTGTTTCTGGCAAGATAAATAGATAAGCGAGTCCGGCAATCCAATCACGGGGAGGTATCTAGAAGACACCTCAGCATTTGCAAGACTAGCGTAATATGACGCTCTTCCAGATAGGGCAAGGCGAGCCGCTGTTATCGTCGCCGGGAGCACGGCAGGGGCTCGTTTCGATGATGTCTTGATTTATAATCACAGAATGTGGACGGTAGAATATTTTGATAGGTGCATTATCATTATCTGAGCTTTCTAGGCTTGATGAGACGATGAGTAAAGATTGATAGCAATGACCTATTCACTAGATAGCCGGTATAGTTATGGGTTGTTTGTTGTTATTTTATGGATGAAAAAGCACATTGGAGTACATATGTGGTGTAAATTAGACATAAACGGCAACATAAAAGCGGGTCTTTCTCAACCAACAAGATAGGCCCAGGCTATTTGCCGCCCGGCAAATGTCAGGCAAATTGGCTCTGGCAATTCATATGGTAGCAAGTCAACAAATACGCTGATATTAATTAGTACTGTATCTCGTCTAACTTTGCATCAGTCAGAACCATACATCTCATTATATTGAGTTATTTTTCATGATAACTGCCGGCTCTGCTAAATCTGAGGGATCTGATATCTAAGGCTATATGGCTTTGCTCTTATGTCGTTCGGCGTGGCATGGCATAACATGCAATTGTAATATCCGTCACCAATTTAGCCAATCGATTCAATAATTAGTCCATCTCCACTCTGCACCTCACATTATTCTGTACAGCTTGATAGTATCTTTAGAAAAGTGGGGCCATAGCTTCGTCAACGCCCGTTATAAGTTGCTCTGTTCTTCGTTCTTACGCTATTGTTTATACTATTGTATTGTCATCTACGGAGGCTTTTTTGCTTGTCCTACTTTCGAGATGTCTAGTGTTTATACTTCTGTACCGTATGGCGTCCGTCCGACGAAGGACGATCCATATCACTATCAGAGCGGCTTTGGGAACCGCTTTGCCTCGGAAGCCATTCCAGACGTGCTACCGCGCGGACTCAACTGCCCTCAGAAAGTTAAATACGATCTGTATAGCGAGCAGCTCAATGGCTCGGGTTTCATCTCTCCCAGGGCACAGCTCTATAATGTGTGGATGTACCGCATCCGACCTTCTGTCGCACATAGCTCCCTGGCTCAAGATATTTCACTAAACGCCGATGTAAGTGCTTTCCCTATATGCAATATTCTCACCTGCCTGTTCCCTGACATCCAATTTAGCTAGAGTCGTCTTTTCTGAGATCTAATCCCGATGTTCAGTTCCATGCTGAACAAGAGGCTTGGGATCCATTCAAGCTTCCAGAGGGTGAACAATCATGGGATTTTGTCCAAGGTCTGCGTACAGTTGCTGGTCAAGGCGATCCTGCCCTCAAGGATGGCTTGGCTATTCATATCTACACTGCCAACAAATCCATGACACAGCGTGCGTTTGCCAATACCGATGGCGATCTTCTTTTGCTTCCGCAACTTGGCCGACTCGATATCCGGACCGAGCTTGGCCATTTAATGGTACGCCCAGGCGAGCTTGTGGTGATACCGGCAGGAATAAGATTCCAAGTATTTCTACCTGAAGGGGAAGCCCGTGGATATACACTTGAATTATTCGGACAGCACTACCAGCTGCCGGAGCTTGGGCCAGTCGGATCTAATGGAATGGCACTACCACGAGATTTCCTGTTTCCAACAGCAAGTTTCACCGTGAACAAGGAGCCTGAGACTTGGGACATCATCTACAAGCTCTCAGGTGGTCTTTACAAGTGCCGACAAAACCACACTCCGTTCGATGTTGTTGCCTGGCATGGCAATTTGGTGCCATACAAGTACGCGTTAGAAGAGTTTGTCAATTTGGCAAACGCGGCAAAGGATCAAGCTGACCCGACCATATATTGTGTCCTTACTGCACCGTCGCGTGTCCCTGGACAAAGCTTGGTTGACTTCCTCGTCTTCACTCCCAAGTGGATTTCAACGGATAACGCTTTCCGCCCACCATATTATCACCGCAACATGAGCGCAGAGGTCATGGGCTTGATATACGGTGAGTATGGAGGGAGCAGCCATGTTCTTGCTCCGGGTGGTCTAAGCTATGAGGCTGCTTATATGCCGCATGGAGAAACATATGAGACTTGGAAGGCAGCAACCGAGATGGAGCTGAAGCCGACAAGAGTTTGTGAGGCAACAATGGCATTCATGTTTCATATTGGAGTACCGTTAAGTTTAACCAAGTGGGCTTTAAGAGGCGAAGGCGCGAAACTTCTGCACCGTAGTCCGGAAAGCCAATGGGACGATGTCCAGGCTCACTTTTTGGAGCATCTAGATCAGGTGAATGAAGACCTGAAGGCTGCCGGCTTGCCCTCATTATAGTATAGTTTCGAGGGCATATGTTTAGACATGAATTGTGTAATATGTAATATGAGATTGTATCAGTGTTAGTTTCGAACATATAATGGATGGATGTGTCAGAGACAGGCAAGATTGATAGACTATAGCAACCCTATTCGATGCTACTAGGGTTTGTCTGCAACCAGTTTGCCGCCATTTGCCGGTTATTCCCCCACTTATATTTCTTCAATGCCAACTTTCTGGCTAGAGATTTCATTTTTTCCCACTTTGCCTGTTTAAACTTTGCCCGTTGTTTGCCTTTAATGTTTTGTTTACACAAGCTGACTTACACCAACCGGACCGTTTCATATTCCCATCGATCCAGTGCATTTTTTATTTTCTTTTGGTAGTAAATAAAGCGAGCCAGGCTTCTTAGCTGTGCTTTATAGGCCGTGGCCTATATGCTGTTGTGGTATGGCTTCAGAGACTGGCTCTACGGACGTTGCTACCTCGTCGACAGAGCAAAATCTGGCACAGAAACCACCAGCCCAAATACCGGCAAGTCTTGCGTCTACCTCGACTGCCGCTAGTAACACTGTAACATCGGCCCTTAAGACGCCCAAGCGCCGTGGAACCGTAGCTTGCCGTCGGTGCCGCCGGCTACGGTCCAAATGTCTTCACCAACATGCTGTTCCACCATGCGATACTTGCCGGGAGATTGGCGGTGCCACCGCTGCTGAATGTGCATTTCCGCGGCGCGGTGAGAGGGACACGGACCGGCTCTTTCGGCGCCGGATACAGCAAAGGACTTCGCCGGTATTCGATGCGGTAGTTTCCGCCGGAGATGCCGGTTCCGTGCCGATGATCAGCGTTCCACGTGATACCGGTGTTGCCTGTGCGCCTGAACCTGCATCACTAAGGAAACAGTCCCCAACAGGCAATACCTCACACACCCCGATATCGACATCGACGTCGACCGGATCACGTGAAGAGCCGACGGCAGAAGTTCAGCAAATGCCTCAGCAGGCGCCTTGCGTGTCCCCAGTGCCTCAGCAAGCACAGAGTTCCATTCCACGGCCACCGTCGGCACCGGCATCTGTTGGAGTCAGCATCAATGCTGTTCTTCCGCCTATGAAGGAGGTAGTCGAGGGATGTCGTATCTTCGTGACGTCGTATTTCCAGCTGGGGTTCATACCCAAGTCGATCTTCCTCGAGCGGCTGATGCGCGAGCCTGAATCGGTCAGCACGTTCTTACTTTGCTGCATTCTCTGCATCTCGGCACGTTTCACGCCCAAACTCGTCTCGCGATACGGTAGTGCCCGCAAGGCTACAGACTACTTTGTCGAAGCCTCGCGCAGTATGGTGCCGGCAGAGATGTATCATCCGTCGCTAGAGCGCATACAAGCCTTTTTTCTGTTAGCCATCTCGCAATGGGGCAACGGCGACAAAGATCGCAGCTCTATGGACATGGGCGTCGCCGTCCGCATGGCTGCGCTGTTGAAGCTTCACTGCGAAGAGTCATATACGCTGCCGGCCAACGCTGCGGCAGACCAGATAGTGCGTGCTGAAAGTGCCCGGCGCACGTTCTGGATGATCCAGAGCCAGGAGAACCTGCACTCGGGCTACAATACGCCGGCGCCGTTTCCCCTTGACGACATCTCAACACTGCTGCCCTGTAACGAGAAGGATTTCGCCTTCGGCATCGTCCCATCTGAGCGAGCCGCTGTTTCCGGAACACTGCCGGCCATCGCTAACCCAGCACTGGTTCTGTCTCCAGAGCGCTGTCTCTTTGCTACCCTAATACAAGTCCACGGCCTTTGGGGCAAGGTAGCCCGTCGGGCCTGCAGGACTGACTCCAGCGTCCGCAAAGCATTGCCATGGGATCCGGCCGGCGAATACAGCCGGACAATTGCCGAGTTGGACAGCTGGGAGGCTTCCTTGCCGACAAGCCACCGCTTCTCAGTGTGGAATCTCCGCGGATGGAAATCGGAGAACCTCCACTTGGCCTACTTGGCGGTTACCATGGTCATCCGTCTCAGCAACATTGTCGGCCGCCGCATCTATCTCGAAGATATGCTAGCGACTCTGACCTCGTCGCCGCCGGAACAGCACAACGTGCCGCCAGAAACGCCAAGCATGGCGCCCGATGCGGAGACTCCGGCTTCGACGTCCTCCACCATTCGCGAATCGTATCCTGATGCCCCGCCCGGGTTTTGGGCTGACATGGCAGTTCAGTTGTTCAAGAACGTCAGCCAGCTCCACGAGCAAATCGATGCCTTCTTTGGCATGAGAACACCCGACGAAGGCTTCCCGCAGATTCTCGTCTTTTGCGTCTACATGTGTGGTTCGCTTGCATCGTACCTGTGGCGCTTCCCGGATCTTTGTCGTGATCTTGCCGACAACGCAGAAACAATGGCGATGAGGTCGCTAGAAGTGCTTAGCGTTCTATATCCGGCTTGGCCCATGAGCGGCAAGTGGCAGCGTGGTTTGCAGCAGATAGCCACGCCTTTAGCCGGGCCCAGTCCGGTAGACAGCCGGACGGAAAGCCGGACACCAGGCCCGGTAGCTAGCCAGATCGCACTCGGCTCGCAAAACAGCAGTGGCCAGAAAGTCCCCTGGGTGGCGGCTTCAGGCCAAGGTCGTGATCGACCCCAAGCCCAATCGCAACAGCCATCATCCCATTACTATCCACAACAAGCCCAGGCTATGGGTCCCCCGCCGGCTACTTACGGCGTGAATGGCAGTGCCAATGGGGATGTAGACCACCAACCACAGGCGACTGCCAGCTATCCATACGCCCATGCCCATACATATCCAGGCCAGATGCACAGTCACGAACACCACCACTACCATCAAACCCAGGCCAACGATAATCACGACAGCCCTGGCCGTGGTACAGCAACAGCATATCCTCGTTCTGGACAGGGCATGCACGCGTTCCCAGTCGAGCTGTTCGATGCTGAGCTTACGGCCTTCTTGCAGGGCGATTTCCAGTTTGAGAGCTTTGATAGCAGCTGGGGCCGAACGCCCGCTATCTGAGTTGCGGGCGTTTTGGAGGCCAATGTCAATTGTACAAAATAGTCATGATTCTTGCGGTTTTACATCATACGAAGGTGCAAGCAGCCGGTCACGATACAGTATACAGATGGTTTGCAAATATGGCTTCTTCATTGGCAGTAACTTGGGGCAACGAGACATCCAAAACCATGGCCGGCTACGCACGGGTATCAACGGGCACAGAACGAGTTCATGGACAGTACACAGGATAGCAACGAGATAGGCGGTAATACAGAGCCGAAGACCAAAGCGTGCAGCACATAGTGGAAGCTAGCAAGCAAAGTCACAGTGACGATATAAACCTTGCTGGTATGTCTGTTTATTCTGAGCTATCAGAGTTATTGGAGCACAGTTCCGGGTCTTACTCGTGCGATGCCCCACAGTAAGATTCTATTGATTAGAACATGGGGGGGTGTTAGCCGGTCAGTATTTTTTAGCCAGGTTTGACTATACTGTGGGATTTATCATGCATTGTACATTTTCTCAGCACTGGCCTCTCATATACAGCAAGCTATAGTTATCAGTTGCAGCACTCATTCAAAAGACAATGCAGTATGTAAATAATCTGTCACTGACCACCGCTACGATGTATTTGTACAGATATTTGCCAGTGGTTCATTTCAGGGTCTTTTTGTCTACCTACACTAGATCTTCGCTTCGTAAGATAGATCTCGACAAGATGTACATATATATCTGTATGTACAATTAGTCAGTGACAGGGACTTGTACAGACATAGCCTAGGACAAGCCGGGACATCGCCCCGGTCCCACTATACTTAGCTAGGCCCTGGCCAAGCCGACGACCAACACTAGCGTCTAGCCTGTTCCTCTATAGAGATATAAGTAAGTAGAGACACACTAGTTGTAGACTCTCTATGTCAAGTGTCCTCTATCCGGTACGGCAACTGTGTTCCCTCTACTATGTAATGTACACGCCCCCCCCCTCTCCCTAGTTGATAGTGCAACCCTTGATGACATGGGTGCCCCTTTTGGTCTGCTAGGGGCCTGTAAGCCCGCTATAAATCCCGCTGTTAGCAGCTTCAACTCAACTGTAACGAAAGCGACTTCCGGCGGGTTCGCACTGCCGGGTTATCGAGCAGCAAGGCCGACTTGAGGGTCGTAGCTCGTATATTGCATTGTGTGCAGATACATATTCTGTAAGCAGAAGTCGGGTAAGGCTCGTCGGTGCTTGGCTAATAAAACTAGCGGCTCAGATAGTCAGCATAGCAGTCAGGCTATCGCTTAGCACGAAGAAGTGGGATTTATATGTACACGGCTAAATCTAACGAATACCGGATCTGGACGAACAGAAGTGAAGCGTATCTCGTACATGTAGTAATATCCAGTTAGTATGCAGTGCAAATAGAATGAGATTTGCTTTGACAGAACGGCTATTCGTCACGAGACAGACCAATATTGTCCTACAAACAAGACCATGAAACCTGCATATACATGTATAGTATATCATTATGTAGTAGAATCGAAAGCTGGGGAAGCTGGCTCCGGTTGGCGGTATAGCAAAGTTTATTACATATAGTTTCTTCCCCAAAGACCCCTCACTGGAAGCTTGGCCCGGAAAGTAGTTTCTATGCCGTAATAGCAAAGCCCAAAGTATGGGGATGGGGTCACTGAGTGCCTAGCCACATGTATCTGTATGTTAATTGTCTATACTAATCGTTACTAATTGCCATGATGCTAGCTGTATCCTGTATAATTGGCTATAGCTCCCGGTTTCCTTCGATACGATAGTATGACATCCCGTTTGGAGAATCAATCGGATCAAGCCAAGCCAAGCAGAGCTGTTGGACAACTAGAAGAATCAAGATACAATCTTCAGGCAAGATAGATAAATATCCCATAACTAGGCCTATTTTGTATACAGAATATAGGCAAGCCCGGTCTAATCTTCATGCTTTCTGTCCCTTTTGCTATATACACCCTACCTTTGTAGAACGACAAGAAAAAAGAAAAGAAAAAAAAGAAAAAGAAAAAGAAAAAGAAAAAGAAAAGAAAGCCGGGAACTAGCAAATGTTCTAGAAAAAAGGAAGATAAGCCCGGCTCGATTGTTGGTTGCTTTTGGCATTTCAGCGTGGGAATGGCCGACGCCACATGCGAGTGCGGGTGAATAGCTAGCACTGTGCTATCAAAGAGGGCTATGTGCATAAACCCTAATTTGACACATACCCTAACTGCTTAACATAACATGTCGATAGTCTCTAATCTGTACATAATAATTCCGTGTATTAGATTTCTACAAGACTCTAATCTATAGCTCCTCATGAGCCTTTTCCTTTGTAGTCTTTGCAGCAAACTCAGCAGCTGCGTCGGTGCCCTTCTTGACCATGCTAGTAATGATCTCAAAGGCGATTTGAGCGCCTAGCAAAGCAGTAGTTTCACCGGCATCATCATAGCTTGGGCTGACCTCGACGATATCAGCACCGACAACGTTGAGGCCCTCGATTCCCCTCAGAATACGGATGAACTCTCTGGAAGTCCAACCACCGGGTTCAGGAGTGCCAGTGCCTGGGGCGAGACCGGGCTCGATGATATCGATATCGACCGATAGGTAGACGGGGGTCTCGGTGCCAAGACGTTCCATGATGGAGCTGATAACACCGCCGACACCAATATCGTCGATGTCGTCAGCTAGGATACGGTACCATCCCTGGGCAGTATCGTCTCTGAAATCGGCATCGTCGACACCGGCTAGACGAGTGCGGATGCCGCCGTGGACGGAGCCATTGGCGATGAGACCCTCGCTGTGAGCCATCCAGAAGAAGCTGCCGTGGGTGAAGAAGCTCTGCGGGAACGGCTCGCCGGGGGCAGGCGTGGGGAGCCAGACCGAGGGGTATTTGGCCGGATGCCAAGTATCCAGGTGAGCATCGAAGTGCAGCACGGCAATAGGACGGCCATAGGCCTTGTTTAGGGCCCGTAGAGCAGGGAGAGCAATGGAGTGATCGCCGCCCAAAGAGACCAGCTTGGGCTTACCACCGCCGACAGCAGCGGCGGCGGCAGGCGAGCGAGTGTTGAGCTCACGGAAACCCTCGGTCATTTGTCTGAGGGCAAGG
This sequence comes from Davidsoniella eucalypti, assembly GCA_004009845.1. NCBI lineage: Eukaryota > Fungi > Ascomycota > Sordariomycetes > Microascales > Ceratocystidaceae > Davidsoniella > Davidsoniella eucalypti. The sequence continues at coordinate 108,314 of RMBW01000052.1, read as the reverse complement.
CCATTGTCGAACGGTGTCACGTTCATGTCGCCGCAGTCGACGATGCGGGCCCATGACGCATAAGGGTTAATCCCGGCACGGTGGTTGTAGCTGCGGAAAGGCGTCTGCCGTTGAGAGCCAGAGCGGATAGCGCGAGGCCCAAAACGCGTTCCTGATTGCCCGGTGTTGTTAGCGAGCTAGCTAGAAAGACGAGAGAAAACGGAGGCAACGCTGGCGTGTTAGTGCCAAGAGAAGCGCCTAAGCTCGAACTCAGTCGAGAGATGCACATACAATGCCTGCAACCGGATAGTTGGCTCAGTACAGGGGACTCTGAAAGGAGAAGATTGAACGTACCAGGGCGATAGCTGACAGCAGTATCAAAAGGAATGCCAATCACACCAATGTCGAACGGGTACTTGTCTTCGACCAGGCACTTGACATGTGGCAAATGCGCAAAGGTTTGGATTCCCGCAAACCCCCACTAGATTAGAGCAGCTGGGTTAGCATGACAGTGCTGGCTTGGCAAAACGAGAGCTTCAAGTCAAGCACAGAGGCGTAGAGAGCCCGAACATTGCGGCTTTGAGTGGTGCACAGTATAGATGCGAGATTGACGTACATCGGAGCCCCATTTCTCCTCGAGAGTGTGCAGTTCAGCCTCGACAACACGGCTCTCGGCGTGATCGTGGCCTTGGTGGGCCGTAACGCCGAGCGTGGCTAGCAGAAGAAGCTGTTTGAAGCCCATTTCTCTGCTATAGCTTGGGTTTGTGTTACCGTATCTTCTGTATTTGGCTTGTGAGAACGATGAAAAAGGAAAAAAAAAGCAAAAGAAGAGTGGCAATGGAAACCGCGACTTGGCCGGTTCAAGAGGAGGGGCATCGTCTGTCAATTTGTATGTCTTTCACCGGCAATAAGAAAATCAAGGCCGGCGGCTTGGTTTGCTAGCACCTTGACGGAATACTACCGGTTGCGATTTAACCAGTCGGCTCACAGCGGGCTGGCCACTGAAATCACAGAAAATACAGCGGCTTATGGGCTATGGCGCACTATTGATCCAGCATTTAGTGGCCATCATGGAAGATACAATGGTAAAATCGACAAAGCCGGCCCCGAAAGCCGAGCCTACATATTTCTATACTCCAAAATCCAAAATCCAAAACTAAATAAGCTAGATTATTCTAGATTGTCAAGCACGGCGCCGTCGGCCGTGTAACCGCCGTAACTAATACGTGCATCAAAGTATTAAGTACAAGAGGTTACCGGTCGTTAGTATTGAGCCTTTGTTCTTGGCCTGTGATGATTGGACTTGTACCAACTAAGCTACTGTACTGTAACTGGGACGTTAGCCAGTAATTCAAAGGCTGTTTAGCGGGGTTCACTGCTATAAACCCGGGCTCAATGCCTGTAATTGGTGTGGACCCCATAAGAGTCTGTGGCGTTGACAGTATAGGCACGCACTGTACGGAGAAATACCCTGTAGTTGGACACCTAAGTAGTAAGCACTGACAATGCTAGAGAGAGATAATAGGGAGATGATAGATAACGACTTGTAGGATGCGACATGGGAAAGTGGCGTTACTGGGAAAAGGATCGACAAGGGAGGGATGATGTGGGCAAGAAGAGATAAAGATAACCCGGGCTGGGACGCTTGACTACGGTCTCTTACATACTTGATTGATAGCGGAGGGCGTGAAACGCTAGTCCCAAAGGCTAGATCAAGATGATTGTCTGCATTAGTAGTTGAATTTGGTCCTCTGTATTCGAGTGCTTCGCGGTGTGTCGATGTCGTACATACAGATCTCGGGTGACTTGCAACTTGTGCTGAGCTTGATAGAAGTCTGTGGTTCGGTGGCCACAGAACGATCCTTCCATATCAAGAAGAAGAACAGATGAAAGAAGGAAAAAAAGAAGACCGTCGGTCGGTCTATTCAGGTTATAGAGAGATCTTGCGTCTCACAGCGCTCAAGCCGTCTTTTGGACCATGGGCAAATCTCTTTTTGGCTCTTCTTTTTTGGCTCCTGCTTGATTGATTGCTTTCGCGGGAGTGCTGATAGGCTCTTACCTTTTTGGTTCCTTTTTCGTCCTTTCTCGAGTCTTAGTCCCGGGAAGCAGCAAATCCAGTCCGACGGTTGGCTCGCTAGGAAGTATAAGGGTGTATGTATCACTATCTACATATATAGTATAAGAAGAAAAAGAAAAAGAAAGAAAAAAGACAACTAGAACAACCACACGTCTTAGGTATGATGTACCGTCTGCCGCCCAGAAGAAAAAAAGAACCGGAAACTAGACACGCCAAGCCCTCTGCCTACAATCTTGGCTATCTCTATCTATCTGTTCCACGGCCACTAAGCCTGATATGACGTGTGGCAAGATCAGGGTCAATGGCGTGGAGAAGATACAACCAACGAACTAAGCCCATGGAGACGTGGTTACATCCACAGCATAGAGCAGGACAAGGGTGGCCATATCAAATATCCCAAGTTTTCTATGTGATAGATGGGAATACGTGAGAGAGCAATAAAATTTAAAAAGGAACCTCTGGTATAATCGTAGTTTGGATATAATATCGGCTGCGTCCCCGTATCACGGTTTCCTTTTTTCTTCTTCCTCTTCTTCTTCTTTTCCTCTCCAGACCAGGTTCCCGAAGCCTCTCTCGAGCATACTTTTATTACTTTATTCTTCCCGTCAGTGGAAGTTCTCTTCTTTTGGGGTTCATCGTCCCTAGACTACACTACCACTTCTGTATCTCTCTCTCTCTCTATATTCTTTCTCTCCTACATCATGGGCACGTCCTCCGATCTCGGCGTCAAGTCTTCGGACGTCGCCTCTATCCACGCCGGCGCCACCCAAGAATCGTCCTACGGCGAGACCAAGCGCGGCCTGTCGCCGCGTCACGTGCAGCTGATGGCCATCGGCGGATCTATCGGCACCGGTCTCTTCGTCGGCATCGGCGGCGTTCTCCTCAAAGCTGGCCCGCTCTCTCTGGTGCTCGGCTATCTCTTCTGGTCCGTCTGCTTCGTGTGGCCCTGCTATCTCTGCGTCGCTGAAATGGCGGCGTATCTGCCCATCAAGGGCTCCATCTTCGAGCTCGCTGCCCGCTACGTCGATCCCGCCCTCGGGTTTGCCATTGGCTGGACGTACTTCTACGCCTCCGTTATGCTTGTCTGTGTGGAGTATTCCGCTGTTGCAACTGTCATGAGCTACTGGGATGCCTCTATCAACGCCGGCGTCTGGATCGCCATTGCCATGGTTGTCTGCGTGCTGCTCAACGTCGTCGCCGTCAAGTGGTACGGCGAGGCCGAGTTCATCATGGCCTCTACCAAGATCATCATGCTGATCGGCCTGCTGTTCTTTACCTTCATCACCATGGTCGGCGGCAACCCGAAGCACGACGCCTACGGCTTCCGCTACTGGAAACAGGAGAACGTTATGCAGAGCTACCACAGCGAGGGCGCCACCGGCCGCTTCATGGGCTGGTGGAAGGTCGTCATCTACGCCGGGTTCACTGTTGCCGGGCCGGACATGATTGCCCTGGCCATGGGCGAGATCCAGAACCCTCGCCGCACCATCCCGCGTGTCGCCCAGCTGATCTTCTACCGCCTGCTGTTCTTCTACGTCATCGGCGTCTTTGCTGTCGGCATCATCTGCTCGTCCCGCGATCCCACCCTGATCGAGGCTATCGACGGTGGTCTTGCCGGTGCTGCTGCGTCTCCGTGGGTCATTGGCATCGTCAACCTGGGTGTTTCCGGCCTTCCGCACGTCGTCAACGCCGGCATCCTGCTCTCCGGCTGGTCCTGCGGTAACGCCTACCTGTACTCGTCTTCGCGTACGCTGTACGGCCTGGCTCGCGGTATGTCTTTCTTATCTCTAATAGCCCGGTCCCTGCCTGTCTTGCTTCTCTGATACTAACCATCTCTTTGTCTCTAGACGGCCAAGCCCCCCGCTTCCTCACCAAGTGCACTGCTTCCGGTGTTCCCATCTACTGCGTCGGTGTTGTGTCCGTGCTTACCTGCGTCACCTTCCTGGTCTGCTCCAACTCCGCGATCGACGTCTTCTACTGGTTCGTTGATCTGACCACCACTGGCCTCATCGCCACCTACCTCGGCATGATCGTCGTCTTCTTTGGCTGGGCCCGTGCTAAGAAGGCGCAGGGCCTGGCGGATGCTGACCTGCCCTACGTCGCCCCCTACGCCGACTACATTGCTCCGCTGTCCATGGTCATCGGCTCTCTGGCCATCATCTTCGTCGGCTTCGACTCCTTCGCGCCCTTCTCTACCCAGGGCTTCGTCACGTCGTACTTCTGCGTGCCCTACTCCATCGGCATGTTCCTCTTCTGGAAGATCTACAAGAAGACCAAGTTCGTCACGGCCGAGGAGGCTGACATCACCTCGGGCAAGGCCGAGATCGATGCCGAGTGTGCCAAGTGGGAGGATGGCGGCATCATCGAGAACTACAAGCGTGAACTGGCTTCGATGCCTTTCCCGAAGCGCTTCTGGATCAAGATGTGGTCTTAGACAAAGTGTCACTAGCTGCTAGCCACTAGCCACTAGCCTTGAGCCTTTCTTTTCCATCATTTCTAGGCATCGTCTGCCTCTACTTCCTGTCCAGCCGGTATCATTTCTTGAAACGGCCAATTTCTTTGTTTTTGTTTTTGTTTTAGGGCATATTTCTCTGCATTTTATCTGTTGATACACTATATTGTTACTGTAAAGCCACTGTAATATTATCTTTTCTTTTTTTCGGACACTAATTTTCGGCGACATATCCCTAATTGAGTGCATGATCTTTGTTTTTCCGGCAATGTTGCCTTTCTACGTATAAGATTGATCGACTTTTAGCCGACTAACATGACTACGTAAAAGAAACAAATGCGGCAAAGTTCCTTTGATTTAGCAGGGATTCTGTAGGACGCACCTGCGTAGTTAGTTGACATCAGCTTCTCTAAACAATGCTTATCAGTTGATTGGACAGAGGCTCCACAATCGCCCTGGCCTGGCTTTCTACAGGCGGGCTAGGCCTATTTAGGCCTGTTCTTATCTCGACTTGTAACCGAAGATGATCATGGTTGTAGTATAGTCTCCGTGAAGTTGACTTGCATTACAGAGTTGTATACATCATAGGCTTATCTCTGCCTAGAAGAGTTACAATCCAGCATTCTTTGACTCCCGCATGCCATTCATTGCCAATGCTACTATGAACTCATCGTTGTATCATATGTAGATATTGGCCTGATTTGCTCGAGCCAAGGCAATACCAAATATATATATATATTTAAATACAGATAGATACCTATACATAATTCGAGTGAACTATGCGAGGATCTTCTTTTTCTTTCTTACTTTTACTATTGATCTTATCACACATTTGTTTATTGCTTTGTTCTCGTCATCCTTGATATTTGGATATGACGCTGGCTGGGCGTCTTAAATTCTCTCGGCCTTCACTATACGTCGAACAGCCAAAATCGGCTTTTGCCGAAGGAAACGCACGATGGTGAGTGCTTATCAGATCTGATAAGCCGTTCCCTGTATATCCAGGGCCGTCAAGTTAGGGTTAGGCACGTGTCACGTAGATCTCTTCCCCCGTCCTACAGACTGACATCTGCCGGATTTCTTCGTGGCTTCTGTCACATCTGTCTTCTTCCTCCCGGAGCAGTGCCGGGATCAAGACGGCAAGACCACGCTGGACCGCCTTCTTCTCCTGCACACTCCCCATCCTTTCATCTCTCGCTCTGTACGGCAGGAGGGAGGCGCCAGAGGACTGACAAACAGAACGCCATCCACTATCGATAGTTCGATGGATGAGACGGACGCCCTTGGATTGACACGATTGCCTCTGTGCTTATTGCAACTATGATCTTCGCCTATCATACCATCGGGGGTTGGACTGGGTGTTCTCCAACCCCAAGGGATCACCATGAGGGGTACCCCGCCATATGCCAGACACTATCGGGCTAGCTTGCTATAAGCTGTGACGCCGGCTTATGGCTTCTCTTCTGCCAGCCGTCCTGCCTATACCAACCCTCTCCCCTTCTTTATAACCCTAACTGTGCTACCCATTGTGATCGCATTGACTAATATGGCCTCTTGCTTTATGGGCTCTATGTAGGACTAATAGGGATCTGGATCCCGTTCCGCCTGCTGAGCGGAAATGGGGCGTCGGCAGCTTCATCGCCTACTGGATCTCTGATGCCTTCAATGCTTCGACTTGGCAGTTCGGCTCTAGCATGATCGCCATCGGCCTGACATGGCGTGAAAGTTTAGGCATCGTGGCACTGAGTTTCTTCACGATATCGTTGGTTGTACGTAGCTGTTATCGTTGTTGTTGTTGTTGTTGTTGTTGTTGTTGTTGTTGCTCGACCAGCCATCCATTGACCCTAACGCTGATATTGTTCTCTCGTCTAGATTGCCGCCAACGGCGCCATCGGCGTCATCCACCATGCCCCGTTCCCTGTTATTGCACGGGCCTCGTGGGGCTTCTGGGGCTCCTATGTAGCCATCGTCTCCCGCGTCATCCTCGCCATGTTCTGGTTCTCGATCCAGACTATGAACGGAGCCTACACCGTCCGCTGCATGATCGGCGCCATATGGCCGTCATTCCTGGCGTTGCCCTCCAATATTCCAGCCTCGTCTGGAATCGACGACGCCACACTCGGCTCCTTTGTGCTGTTCTGGGCTCTGCAGATCCCCTTTTTGTGCATGCACCCTAACCAACTGCGCTGGCTATTCTTGCTCAAGACAACAGTGGTGCCGGCTGCCTGGATTGCCATCTTGATCTGGGCTTTGGTCAAAACGCGCCACGATGATATCTGGAACCAGACCGCCACTGTAAGCGGGAGTGCGTATAGCTGGGCGTTTCTCGCCAGCATGAACTCGGTTATCGGCAACTATGCCACGCTTTCTGTGAATCAGAGCGACTTCTCGAGATACTCGAGGGTGAGTGTCCGCTGGCAGGCCATCTACGTGCCTCTGCTGCCCTTGTTCTTTACCTTCATTGCCTTTATCGGCATCGCCGTCTCGTCTGCCGGCGGCGCTCTATACGGCACTATCGAATGGGACCCCATTGCCCTGATATCGCACTGGGATAGCCGCCCTGCCCGTTTCTTTGCCGCTCTGACTTTCATGATTGCCGCTCTTGGCGTCAATATCAGCGCCAACTCACTTAGTGCCGCCAACGACCTGATGGCTCTGTTTCCGCGCTTTGTTAATCTGCGCCGTGGACAGCTTATCTGCGCCGTGATTGCCTGGGCTTTGGTGCCCTGGAAGATCCTCGCTTCTGCCGGCCGTTTTCTTAACTTCATGGCGGCCTATGCCATCTTCCTCGGCCCCATTGCTGCCATCATGCTAGTTGATTTCTACGTTGTCCACAAGCGCAAGTACGACACTCTGGCCATGTACCGCCCTGACGATATGTACTGGTACCATCATGGCGTCAACTGGCGTGCCGTTGCTGCCTTTGTCGTAGGCGTGGCGCCTAGTCTACCCGGCTTCATCAACAGTATCAACTCAAGCATCGATGTCGGCGTCGGAGTCCATCCGTACCAGTTTGGCTGGCTTCTCGGCTTCACATCGACGTCCATGGTCTATCTACTGCTATCATACTTCATCCCGCCAACCCAGAGCCTCGTCGATCGTGCTGTTTTGCCAGATGAGATATATCTTGCTGAGCAGAGCCAGGCAGAGGGTGAGACTGGAGGCAGCAAAGCTGACGATGGACTGACTTCTGATGAAAAGAAGAAAAGAGGTTTAAAGGAGCGCTTAGAAAGGGTTGTGTAGCAAGATAACCAATTTATACAAATATATATACATTGATCTATGATATAAATGCACTTCCCAAGTACTCGATACAGTGATTCATCATTTGCTTGCCCCGGGAAATCTTGCCATTGAGTGCCAGAATCGAATGCGTACCGCCCTTCACCATATACATGTCCGTCTTGACTCCAAGACTCGATATCTTCTCTCCGAATGAGCCAGCTTCCGGAGCCAACAAATCCATTTCCGAGTACACAATCAGACATGGCGCAAGCTGTTTTAACATTGCATCAGTGCTGTAGTTGGGGCTAGCATCCCATCCAGTAATAGCTTCCGGGGAAGACGACGCAAAGTACATCTGACGATACCAAAGCATGCGTTTAGGTGTCAGCCATGGCGCTGTTTCAGCGTTTGGTTTCCAGACAGAATCGCATGTTGCCGAGTTGTCTATCACTGGCACAATAGAAACACAGGCGACGAGCGGATAGGGAAGCTGTAGCTCAGACGGCGATCCTGTCGACGGCAATGGAGCCTTAGGGTTGCCAGCTGCCAAGGAGACACTAATGGCTAGATTGCTTCCGGCAGACGTACCTCCGATGGCAATGCGGGAAAGGTCGATAGGACCGAGTTCGGTAGGTTCTGAAACGACCCATCTTAGGGCGTCGATCGAGTCTAGAAGAGCAGCTGGGAATGGATGTTCGGGTGCTAGACGATATGCAACAGTCACGACCACACAAGTTATATCTATGTGAACTATAGTGTCAGCTAGCAGGACTTCACGACACTCTTTGTAGCAACATCTGGAGTATGTCACTTCAAGAAACAGTCTCACTTGCCTTGACACAGCTTAGTTAGAAAGTCTTCACTATCTCCAAGACCACCAATGGCCCAACCTCCGCCGTGATACCAAACAAACACCGGGAGCTTCTTCGTGCCCGCACCGCCATGTTCGATAGGTCGATAGACTCGTACGCTGAACTCGCCAACTGTGACATCGTTTACCGATCCAACTTTGACAGCAGGCGAGCCTCCAGGCGGCAATGATGGAGTTGTCCTCGCAGATCCATCCCAGATTTTGCTATCGTCAGGCTGGACATATGCCATGTACTTCTCGTGGAATTCGACATACTCCGGGTCCAACTGGCTTCGGATTTCCGGGTGAATAGGCTGCCAAATCTTCCGCTGGGGCTGCTCGTCCATTGCAATGAAACAAACTATTGGTCAAGGAGACAACCAATAAGCTCTCAATACATACCAAGTGTCAGATGCTGGTTCAAATTTCACTTACGAGTGCCTTGTGATATATACACAAGTATTATCGATATCGAACAATGTGACCCAAGTCAGTGAGTCTACTGCTAGATAGCGACTAAATCGCGCCGGCAAATGGCACTGCCGGGAAACCCTGCCTTTATTAGGGTTACCGGCAAATATGTGTCCTGCTATTCTTGAATGAGTCCAACTACATTCATTATTTTGATAACAAATGGTTGAACTATGTCTTGATGATACATACAGTAATATTTTGTACAATTCCACAAAGTTGAATTACTCACTTTCTCTCTTATTCCCAGCATATAGAATTTTCATTGCTGGCTTCGCTATTATTCTCTACTCTTACTCTTTGTACTCAACCATGGATATCAACTCATCGTATGCCGCCTCGGGATACGGCAACAAGATGGGCTGGGGCAAACGGCCTGCACTACTACTTATTGATGTTTGCAAAGCCTATTGGTCAGACAACTCACCTCTCGATGTACGAGACCACGAACCATCTGCCCAAGCACCACAAGTCATGAAACGATTACTCACAGCGGCCCGTTCCAACAAAATCCCCGTATATTGGACCGCTGTCGAGTATACAGAACCCGATATGAAAGATGCTGGCCTCTTCTGGCTGAAATCAAAGACGCTTAGTGTCTGGAATACTGCCGATCAACGTGGCTTGAGTGGCTGGATGAATGGCTTGGAACCATTGCAGGGCGAACGAGTGGTCAAGAAGATATATCCAAGTGCGTTCTTTGGGACTACGTTGGCAACCGAACTTACAATTGCCGGAATCGATACTGTTGTTCTCTGTGGTGTCAGTACGTCTGGATGTGTCAGAGCATCGACATTAGATGCCATGTGTCATGGGTTCCGCCCAATGGTAAGCTATTTTGATAGTATGATAGAAAACAAGATTATCTAACCTTTCTATAGGTCGTGGGTGCTGCTTGTGGCGATAGAAGTGATACCATCCACGTTGGTAATCTATTCGATCTCAATGCCAAGTATGCTGATGTAGTTACTGAAGACGAAGCATTGAGTCAGTTTGAGGCATTGTCTTCACAGTAATAGATGACGCATTAGACCCTGGGTTCATTTAGTTGTAAATATAATAGACAAGTGTGATCTAGAAACTATAACAGAAAGTGTTACTTTGCGACCTCTTTAGGCACAATAGTTTATCGTATCGTAGGGTTAAGACAGAATCTGAAGAGCCTAACCCTAGAAGAAGACAAGGATACTTACTCTAAGGATTAGACAGAAGCCTTGGCATAGGATGGAACCGAGTGTTAGAGGCCGAATAGGGCAATCCAGAAGAATCTACTTCTCTTCTTGAGCCTCCTCTTTTTGCTCTCGTTTGAGGCGCCATCGGGTACCAAAATGCATCACGACATACATCAAAGGTATCACCATAACACAGACACCACCCCAAAGAACATATGTCCAGCCGTAACCAAGTGAAGTTGTCATCCTATCAATAACAGATACTAAAACGGCAGCGAGTAGACATCTCACAAGGTTTGTCTAAAGAACTATCAGTAAGTGGCACAGCACACGAAATGAACTATGTTCTTTGTTTTTTACTTACACAAGCGGTTGCAGATGAACTTTGTTTCTGGAGAATATCGACGTTCAAGGTCATCGTAGCGTTCAGTATAGACATAGATGTCCATCCCACTAGATGTTTGATCCAGAGTAGGTTAGACAAGAGAGGCTTTCAAGTGTATCGAAAGTATCAAAAGGGGCTCACTCACGGACGACCTGGAGAACCAAAGGAGCAGCAATGAAAGCCCGTTGCTCAACACACCATCCCCAGCCAATAAGAGCCACGACAAATAGAACCAGATGGAACGGCATTGTTCTTAGGCGGGCGTATTCCTTGGGAAATGGCTTAGTGCCGTTGCAGTCATCGAACCGTGACTTGATTCTAGCGTATTCCCAGTCTAGGAGTTTACCGACAAATGTACTGCCTAGAATCATACCCAGTCCGGTGGGAAGATAGCAAACTCCGATAATAGTTTCCGATAGGGCTGGGTAGGCGACTGAGAACGATGACGATATAGTTGACATAACTGTATAGTTGACGGCATAGACGATGCCAGTAAACACCAAGCTTATCGTGATCTCCGGCAAAAGAAAGATCGGAAACGGGTTCAGTGGGACCTTCTTCTGCGGCGACTGCAAGACAGAAGACTGATCTTGGTATGTCCTGTTCCGCCCAATGATCTGAATAGGCGGTTTGTAAATGCCATATAACGGCAAAGACCCATTGCCGGCAATGGTCCGGAGAGTCTCTGGGTATAAAAGGTATATGAGCACCAGACAAACGGCTGCCATGATCACGAGGAACCAGAAGATGGAACGCCATCCCATATGCTCGGCGAGAGCGCCACCGATTGCAGGACTAACGCATGACGCGAGCTGGTTCGAGTCATCAGCCACGTTAGCAAAGCACCCGACATAAACAGAGCCTTCTACGTATATGAGACATACCATTGGGCCCAGAGTGAAGAAGCCGACAAGGCCTCCGCGTTCTTCAGGTGTTGAGATATCTCCGACAACTCCCATGCCCAACGCTATTGTGCTCGCACAACCCGACGCCTGCATGCATCTTAGAAGGAGAAGAAGCCAGTATGCGTCGGTAGGGCAGAGAGCAAGGCCGATGCAAGAGGCTATGAGAATGCCCAAGCAGATAAGGAATATAGGGCGTCGTCCGAACCGGTCGCTGAGAGGACCCCAGAGTAGCGGTGCTATGGTTATTTTCTCAAAGTTAGCAATGAGTCTTAGTAACGGATGGCAGGATATACAGGCCAAACTCACAGACTCCTTGAAAAACCAGATAGATAGTCACGGATTGGTTAAGTGCCCCGGTCGATTTATGGAAGACAGTGGCAAGTTCGGGGATAGCCGGGAAGTAGATAGTGGCGGAAAGAGGACTGTACAGTCCAACCAAAGCCATGATACAGACCAGGATCCATTTCTCTCGGCGAGTGTAGATACTGTAGGCAATCAAAGCATCGGGCGTAGAAGCATCAGGAGAAGCACCGGCAACAGGGCCACCAACAACCGTCTGCGGCATGACTGTCTCCTTAACAGCGACTACGGCAATGTTCTCTTGCGACATAGTTTAATCCCCTTATGTACAAATTGGTAGTGATAACTCCTGTGATACAGGCTATACAGCAATCTGACAAGATGGGTGGATGGGGCTCTACGATAACGTCGACTTGAACTAGGTCCCAGAACGACGAGAATGGCTTATTGATATACTACGAGTTGTTTTTATTTTCTCCAATTTCTACACTGTCCGATATTGGACTTCCAGCTGCGATTTCAAATGCGATGCCTTGCATAACTTTGACTCTGAAAAGGAATGTTGAAAAGGCAAGATTAAGTCGCTTTTATTGCTATACCAAGTCTTATCTACATCTGTAGTTATACCACGTGACATAGCTTGTGTCGTAATCAAGCACGATTGCCCGTTTTTGCCTGGTTAACCCCCACTTAACTGCCCACGGGCAAAAGAGCGGCAAACCTGCAACACAAATGGGCTGGCTCAGCACAAGGTTTGTACAGGTTCCCGCTTCCCCGGATTCTTTCTAGACGTCATGTTTCTGTTTTGGGAGACTTACACGGATAGCTAGGATGGTAGCTATCAGATTATCACCAAGGTATCAAGAGATACCGATATCTTTTCGACGATATGAACGAATCTATTGCAATGGCCCAGTTTGGGATAAACTTTAGAGAACCCACAGCAAGTGCCCGATTGGGAAAACGGGTGGGATGAAGAAAGAATAGACCAGGGTTTGCTTATCAGCTTATCGCACCGCAAAACAAAGTCAGAATGTTGAACGCCGCACACTATCAGTGAAAATATCAAGATCTAGCTAGGGTCCTCTGATATCCCTGGCTTTGATAGTATCGAGTCTGGCCATTGTCTATTTGCTATATTAAAAGCCTTAACCAGCTCTTCAGACATTGAGTTATCCTACTTTATGCTAACCCTGACATTGGGACGCCATCGATATCGAACTCCGGAAAATACGACATGACAGTCTCCAACACTCTCAGTTCTGCCGAAAAAGGCGAGGTATCGTCTATCACCGTATCTCAGTCTATCGAGATTGAAGGCACCGTCACCAGCACCGACAGAAATCGCCCTGGCTTTTCTCTGGCCAAGGTCTTCAAGTATGGCCGGCTTGAGACGACCGATCTGGAACCTATTCCAGTAGAGAAACGCACCAACACAGACTTCTTGAGCATTGGAACTCTGTGGTTTTGCACCAACGCCAGTATCCTACCGTAAATTAGTTATCTCATGTCCTATGTGTCGGCTTCAGCCGAGCCAGCTCTTGCTAACTACTCGATGTCACTGCAGAATCACATTTGGAATGCTTGGAACCTCGGTCTATGGGATATCTCTGCGCGACAGCTCTCTTGTCATTCTATTCTTCACGCTGCTCACCACCACCATCGTCGCCTTCTACACGACGTTTGGCCCTAAAACTGGCATGCGTCAAATGATGCAGGCCCGATATACCTTTGGAAAATATCTTGTGTGCGTTCCGGTGTTGCTCAATCTTGCAACCCTAACAGGTTTCTGTGTCATCATGGCTGTCATTGGTGGACAATGCTTGTCAGCAGCTTCGTCTGATAACCTGTCTCCGTCTGTTGGAATTGTCATAATCTCTCTTCTTTCTATGGTCATCTCATTTCTGGGCTTGGAGGTGCTCCATCTGTTTGAGCGCTGGGCTTGGATCCCAACCATCATTGCCATCTGCATTGCTACTGGATCTGGAGGCAACAAGCTTAGCGAGCAAGTGGTTCCAGAATTTGCCTCTACCGCACCCCAGATCATGTCCTTTGGCATGATTGTGGCCTCTTACATGCTGCCATGGGCGTGTATCTCAAGTGACTTTTCAACATACATGGTTCCTAACGCCCCATCATGGCGTATCTTCACATACGCCTACATTGGACTTGCCCTTCCAACAATTCTCCTCATGGTTCTGGGAGCTGCCATTGGTGGCGCCGTGGCTAACGTTTCTGAATGGGAAGCTCTGTATGAGACAAATCTAGCAGGTGGTGCGCTTGCTGGCATGTTGCTACCTTTGCACGGCTTTGGCAAGTTTATCGTCGTTGTGTTGTCATTTAGTTTGATTGGAAACCTGGCAGCTACTTCATATGCTATCTCGCTCAACTTCCAGCAGCTAGCACCAATCTTTAGCAAGGTGCCTCGGTATATCTATGCTCTCATTCTTACTGCTATCGTCATTCCCATTGCCATCCCGGCTGCCAACGATTTTTTCACCAACCTTGAAAACTTCATTGCGTTGATTGGTTACTGGTCGGCTTCGTTCTTGGGAGCTATCACTGCCGAGCATTTCTTCTTCCGTAGGAACAACTTCTCTACTTACGATCCCGCCATCTGGAACGATGCTAAGAAGCTCCCACTTGGTATTGCTGCTATCTTGGCCTGCGTTCTTTCATTCGCTCTTGTGATCCCATCTATGGACCAAGTGTGGTATGTCGGTCCCATCGCAAAGAAGACAGGTGATATTGGATTCGAGTGTGCATTTGCGTTGACTGTCTTACTATATATCCCACTAAGATGGGCAGAACAAAAATGTTTCTAGCTGCACAATATTTTTGTAATATTTCCTTCACTACGTTGTATATATCAATAATATAATGGGATCTTCTTATAGTGAATAGCAAATTTATTGCTCCTTTCGAATTGTTTATATCCTCAAGTGTCATGTAATCTAAAGTTATTTGTATAACTATCATATTTCTAAGGAAATTCTTGGTATGAGATAGACACAGACAAAGTCGCCAAGCTCCATTTTCCGCAGCTTTCCCAACTCCTCCCCGGACTTGCCCAGAGATAACTAGACACTGAAGATGATATGGCTATGATGGCATGAACATTGAATCCTCTTGGTACGACCATGAACTTGATCTATAAAGCCCGTAAATTGCTTCTATTGTTAAATACATCGTAAAGAAGAAGGCTTTTGACTTTTTGACTTCAATGGGTATACAATGATATGCTTCTGAGACGGATATCTGATCATAATTGGATGGATTAAGATTACTTCTACTAACGTCTTCAAGTTCTAACCCTAACCAAGTTGATATTCAAAAATCCCCAAAAACCTATAAACCATCTAATTCATCCCAATAAATTCTTTCAAAGAAGGCTGCCCTTGTCCTATTCTATTTTCGTTGTCAAATCGCGTAATCGTACCAAAACCCTTATAATAATTTCATTGCCCTCATCCATCATGTTCGTTCAATAGTTGTAGCTATGCAAACCTGGCAAACTATCTTAACTGACGTCATCAAAATTCATGGAACTCTGCTTCTAGTCTTCGTTAACTATTCGAAAAGTGATTATAATTATTTAACTATATAGTTAACTGAAAAGAAAATAATTACAGCCTGTTTTAGTGATAAGGCAAGCTCATCTGTACTTCTTAATTCATCTTTTGTCCTCAGAGTTCTATATATATGCCTTTATTTTGCCCATATGGTCTTTTTTTCTTTGCCCTTCCCTTTCCTAAGGCCTGTGCATTGTATTCCTATCCAAGTAAGAGGTTACATTATCCAGACTGTACTGTGCCATCCGCAGTGCGAACTCTGCGTATGCACTATACAGTACCCACAGTATTTTGTCTTATCGATAAAGAAAATACTGGTCAACTTTTTTTTCCGCCTATCTAATTAAAACTTTTGAAGATTTTAGGCAAGTGAACCGACAAATCTTGGAAATCGACTTGATTCAGTGCATTTTCGTGGAGCCCCGATCTGCTTATAGGAAATAATATCGCGACTTCCATCATGACCTCCGAGATCATCAATACACCTCCGGCCGTCGAGGTTGCTGACAAAAAGAAGAAGAAGGACAAGAAGGACAAGAAGGAAAAGAAGCAGAAGAAGGCTGCCGAAGAAGATGTCACCATGACCGAAGCCCCAGCCGCCGCTATCGTCGAAGACGATGCCGCTGAGGAGAAGCTGAGCAAGGCTGAGCGCAAGGCCGCCAAAGAACAGCGCAAGAAGGAAAAGGCTGAGCGCAAGGCTGCTAAGGAGGACAAGAAGAAGCGCAAGCGTTCCGAGGACGAGGAGACCAGCGAGCCGAAGCCTGAAAGCAAGAAGAAGAAGGATGCCCCATCTCCTTCCTCATCTGCCACTCCTGCGTCTTCTGTCGGTTACACTCAGTCTGCCGCCCTGACTGCCCTGCCTCAGGCTGACGTCGATGCCTTCTTGGCCAAGAACTTTGTGACTGTCGAGGACACCGAGTCCAACTCCAACTTCCGCCCTATTCTGTCCTTCTCGCATCTGCCTCAGACCGACCTACTGGCCAAGAAGCCCTTCGACAAGTTCCCCGCGCCGACACCCATCCAATCGGCTTCGTGGGCCTATACTCTCTCCGGCCGTGATGTCATCGGTATCGCCGAGACCGGCTCTGGCAAGACCATGGCCTTTGCCCTGCCCTGCGTCGAAAAGCTCTGCCTCCCCGGCGCCAAGAAGGGCATCAAAGCCGTCGTCGTCTCGCCCACTCGTGAGTTGGCCATGCAGACTGCCGAGCAGGTCACCCAACTGGCTAGTCTTGTCGGTCTCCGCTGCGTCTGCGTGTACGGCGGAGCGTCCAAGGATGACCAGCGCAACGAGCTTCACCGCGGCAAGGGCGCCGACATCATCGTGGCGACGCCCGGTCGTCTCAAGGACTTCATGAGCGACGGAACCGTCGATCTGAGCGGTGCACAGTATGTAGTTCTCGATGAGGCCGATCGCATGCTGGACAAGGGGTTCGAAGAGGACATCAAGATGATCCTGGAGGCGTGTCCGCCGCGCGAGAAGCGCACTACTCTCATGTTCACTGCCACATGGCCTATCACTGTCCAGAAGCTAGCTGCTACCATGATGGTCAAGCCCGCCAAGATTATCATCAGCAACAGCGGCAAGCAGCGCGTCGACGGCGAGCTACAAGCCAACACGCGCATTACCCAAACCATCGAGGTTGTCGATCCCAAAGTCAAGGAGCAGCGTCTCCTTCAGATCCTCAGGGCGCACCAGAACAAGCACAGCGCCAATGACCGTATCCTCGTTTTCTGCCTGTACAAGAAGGAGGCTACCCGTGTCGAGACCTTCCTGGGTCAGCGTGGTATCAAGGTTTGCGGTATTCACGGCGATTTGCGCCAGGATCAGCGGACTCGCTCGCTCGAGGCTTTCAAGTCCGGTAGTACCCCCGTGCTAGTCGCTACGGATGTTGCTGCTCGTGGTCTGGATATTCCCGAGGTCAAGCTAGTCATCAACGTCACTGTAAGTCTACCAATTCCCGAGTCTGCGATATATAACAGTCTATATACTAACCGCAACTATAGTTCCCCTTGACCATCGAGGACTATGTCCACCGTATTGGCCGTACTGGCCGTGCTGGCAAAACTGGCGAAGCTTACACTATGTTCACCCTTCACGACAAGGCCCACTCTGGCTCGTACGTTTTAAACCCTAACTTTTCATCTCAACCCAATATAATCCTGCTTTTCTAACCCTTATCATTATACAGGCTCATCAACATTCTCAAGTCTTCCAACCAGAACGTTCCCGCAGATCTTCTCAAGTTTGGTACCACCGTCAAAAAGAAGGTCCATCCCACCTACGGCGCCTTCTTCCGCGAGGCCGATCCCAGCCAAACCCCGGCTAAGATCGTCTTCGACGACTAGACCATCTTCCATCCGGCCGTCTTCTTCTTCTGTGCATTGTTGTTGGACTACAAAGTTTTCTCATTTTCCTGTTATGCTATGTTTATTTAATGACTTTTTTTTCGTCTTGGTTGGTATCATCGCTACGGCTTCTCAACTGGTTATGTATATATAGCAAAAAATGGCGTTGTTCTTTTTCCTTTCTTACATGTGTTATCATTACTCACTATTCATGCCACTATATTGATTGGGCCGTAAGAATGAATCACCGTCCCTGATAAATACCCAGTAGTTCATTTATAAAGATTATTTCCGTCCCTCCCCTAAAGCGTGTCCTATGTTAGTATATTGTCATTATTGAAGCATGCTCAACGGTGTAACTTACAGTATAGCAACTATCGGTAACGCAGTCACTCCAATCATGATTAATCTCGCAAATGGGTTAGCATCGCTTCCAACCGTAATCTCAATGACGCGCTGAATAATCTGTGGTGCTCCAGCGCAAATCACCGAAGCAATGACGCCTGGGCGTAAATCAAGAATGTCAAACTTGACGCCTTCGCTTTCAAAGTAACGCTTTATAAATAAAGCGCTCCAAGTGATACGACAAGCCATATTCACAATGTTAGCAAAGACCAGCCCAGATGCCTGCATATCGGCAATAGCCAAGAAGAAGTATCCTGAACCCGCAAACACAGCAGAGAAGCCAGTCATCCACAGCGACTGTGTGTGCACCTGCTTCTCCGTGGCCACAGACGAAACAAAAGCTTCAGTAAGTCCGTTGAGTGCCAACAGTGGGATATAGTAGCAATAGTGAGCCAACACAGTACCGGCACCATCAGCAGCCCAACGTGTACCCGCAACGATCTGGATGGCAGGATGGGCAGCAACTGGACCAACGGCTACGATTAAGACAGAGAATAATACGTAAATCTTGAGCATAATTTTTAGATCATGCGAAGCTGCGCGTACGTGAATGTTATGAGCCCGGTGAGGATCGAAGACCCAAGGTTCCGAAGAGCCGTCACTGTCGGAACCTGATTCTTCCGACGGGGGCTCGACATCAGCCATATGAACAGGCTTTGCTAAAAGTCTTCCAAAGTAGTTGCGACTCATCTCTTCGACGGGCTGAAAGATTAATCGTGCAACAAGTCCGCCGTAGTTGTTTGCTAGCGCATACACGCCTTGCGCCGTTGGACTAGCTAACACAGACACGATGAGGGTATCACCCTGTGTCAGGAAATGCTTTACCAAGCCTTGCGCCTGCATACTCATAGCTAGCCGCATAGTAGGTCGATAGAAAAGACCAGCAAGATACCCATCGCTACGTATACTCTGCTCCTTAGTAGTCTCTTCGATCCGTCTAGGCAGCAACGAGAAGCCCTCATTGTGTGCTACAGGCCACGCACGCAGCACATAGACAGCCCATAGCACTACGCCATACGCTAACTGGCCAGCTGCAAAAGGCAAGACACCAATATCCAGGTCCGACTTGGCCGCCCAAAAGGCCGTTCCGAGGGTTCCGCCACAGCGGGCGAATGCGGCGGCCGACTCAGCAGCAGCGCGAGCACCAAACTGCTGCCGGGATACGAGGAGAGAAAAGAAAGGCTCGGCTGCCAATTCGACCAGGGAAGCGATGGCGTAGACTTTGAGAGCTTCTGGCACGAAGTCTGCAGTCGTGGATACACGGAGAAACATATTGCCAAAGACAAAGGCGACGAAGAACCCGAGCGGAAGAGCGAGATAACCGAGGTTGATGGCAGTCTGGCCTAGCACGCGGCGGTGCTGTTTCTCTGCTTCCGCTTCTGGACGGGCATCCGTGGCATCCTTGCCCTTGCCATCGATGACATTAGTAGTAGTAGACTCGGAAGACACAGCTGGTTGGCGCTGAACAGCAACACGTAGACTTTCGCGGGCAAAGAAAAGCACCGATAGATAATAGACTTCCAACTGGGTGGCCAGACCAAGTTTCTGGGCGGTCAAAAAGCGCAATAAAACCTGACTGGCGACAAACGTCAGGCCGCGTGAAAGAAGCTGCTGCAAGAAGAGAAAAAGGCCGCCCTTAAAGACGGCCCGGGAACTCATTGTTATGAAAAGGCGAGGCTGCTAATATATGGCAGAAAATAGAAATAAGGCTGTTCAGAAATGGGAAATGAGGCAAGGCTGAGGTTTGGTAGAAAATAATGAGTGTTGATGGTGTTCAACATTGGAAGGAACCAACCATCGCCAGTTTCATATGACTTTGCTTATTGTCTGTCCAGTTTAGGCAAGACCAAGAGGTGGTCTTAAACCCATTTGCGTGAGCGTCTCCACTTTAGCCACCCACAGTGCCGCACACTGTACAAATAGCACGAATCTTGCTTTTTATGTGCTTAAATGCACCGTCTCTAGATTATAATGAACACTGTTTGATAATGTTCAAGCCCAGCAAGCGCACCTTTTTCCCTCATAAACACATATCACACATATAGTTCAATTCTTCAACCGTTTGTCATTAACCAGTGTACTTTTTGTATTATATACAAGCCTTCCTACGCTAGACTCTACATATCTATAAGTCTCGGGTCTACTCGTTTGGCTGCATTACCCCCATCATATCTTCGTTAAACGGCTGGCCCAGCAGCGTCCAGTAGTTTGTGTCAACGCCTTGGAACGCCCAATGGCCCGCATCGGCCGTGACTCCGGGCAGTTGTGAGCCTGTCATTTGCATATTATATTGCCCACCGTTCGAGGCGGCGCTGTACAGCATTGGATTGCCGTGGATGGGTTGCTGTGGATGGCCGTGGTTATTGCTGTGACCATAGTTTTGGTGTTGTTGTTTAGGGACAGTTGGTGGATGAGACGGTGCCATACTTTGAAGTGCGATATTTGGCGAGATATTTGGCGAGATATTTGGCGAGATATTTGGCGAGATATTCTGCGTGTTGGAAATGTTTTGACTTCGGTCAGTTGGTGAAACCATTCCAAAGTTGTGGCCATCGAAACTTCGGAAATCAAGATGGGCAAAGTTTGGGTCGAGCGAGAAAAAGTCGGAGATGTCGTTGATATCTGGTAATGCCCCGTTCAACATGGCATCCCCTGGCTGGAAACCCATTGGTATGGGTACCGTCCATGGTCGGCGGTCACCACTACTGCTGCCACTGCTGTCACTACTATTGTTTTTGTCCGACTTTGTATGTTGTTGGGCTGCAGCCTGGGAACCAGCTCCCGAATCTGCGCCTTCAGAGGGGTTTGATTTCAAAGAGCTTGCGTTGCGCGTACGAAGCGTCACAGTTCCCAGATACGGAACATTGATACGGCAGATTCCGTTGGATGTCGAGTCCGAAGTCATGCCGGTGTCGATGATGGGCATTAGCTGAGTCACGATATTGGCTGCTTCCGCAGTCAACCGATCGTTATTGCGCGTTGCAACCTCAGTAAGTAAGTCTCTGGTAGTCACGACTAGCTTTTTATCTAGCTCACGCTGATTTATATAGTTGCACACGGCCGTGTCTCGCAGCTCTGACGCCACATGTATTGCGTGATCCTGGGCCGGTGTCCGTTCCAGATATGAAAGCAACAGTGTCATAGAGCCAATAAGGGCCGAGTAGTCGACGTGCCGACATGACATCTTGTTTGTGCGGCTCTGGCGCATATTGCAAAAGCGGCTGAGAACCTCTCGGCTAGCACTTGAACAGCGGAGTTTGCTATACTCTCGTTGCTCGAGACTAGTACCCTTCATCATATACGGCAAGTGCAATATGACGATCAGGCTAAAGAAGTGCAGCTGTACCATAACCGCGAGGCTCGAAGTCAAAGACGCCATACTGTCCTGTATTTTTGCCGGTGTGCTAGACAATGCCCACCATTCTGGAGGCATCTCTTTGCCAGCCGCTTTGATCCGTTGGTAAATGGACATGGTCATTTCGCACGCATTGTGTGGTCGTAGAGTATTTCGTTCGCTAATACATGCGGATGCTACAGTCAAGGCACGCTCTAACTTTTCGGGAGGCGAGAGCGTTGTCATGTGCTCAGGCAGGGCGAAGGACATATCTTGCGTCGCTACCGGAAGCCCCAACAGCAGGGAGGTATACCGATCAAAGAAGTTGAGGCGATACCAGATATAAGCCGGTGCCGGCTTCAGCAGTGGATTCAGATCGGGATCTATGGAGGGCACTATGAAGCGCATGCCTTGGCCCAGGCCCATAAGTTGGGCAAAGTTTATGGCGCGGCGACAGATAATCCAAGCTTTGCGTAGACTGCCGATGTTGGCCAGGTACATAGATTGCATCACCAAGCACTGCAGACCCTCGATGCTACCTATCATGTCGTCATCGTCAGATATCAACTGCACCAATGCTGAATACCATTCTTCTGTTATCGCCGAGAATGGCCTCTTGATGGATAGTTCGGCTGGATCAATATTAGGCTCGAGATGTTGGACAACGATCGCCAACTGTAGCAACTTCTTCGCCATTATTAGGGGGTGAGCAGTTGGTGGCGGGATTGTCTTCATATCTTTAATTGCAGTTGCTTCCAAGCCACCCAATAGACATTGCTCCTGGTACATACACGAAAGAACGAAGAAAACGCCCAGATTACTTTCGAAGATGCGTTCAATATCTTCCTGTGACGGGAACAAAGGCAATAGCTTCATACGCATAGCGTCGAATTTCTGAGAGCGTGATGTTTGCGGCACCGCATACATGCCAGAACGCTCTTGCTCGGTTTCTGATGGAGATGGCAGGGCACTTTGCCAGGCCAGGATGTTTTGATGGGATTTCGGGGCGTTGGTTTTCTGGCCTGCACCTTCTGGAAATCTGGCCTTGTCCTTTGGCTGTTGTTGGGTGTCACTCTGAGAACGGAGTTGTACGGGATTATTAGATGCGTCGCAGTATTCAGACTCCATATTAACGTTAACGTCAACTTCAGGCCCGTCAACCTCATAATCTTCGTCGCTATTCTCGAAGTCCACTGAGTTACCGCCTGTATCACCTCCAGAATTCTCCAACGCCCGATCAGAGACGCGTTTGGTGGCATCAGAGTTAGGGCCTACGGCATTGACTACCAGTTGTAGAGCACGTTCCATATATGCCAGGCGTTGGTGGACAGTACGCGTAGATGTGGTAGCGGCGGCAGAAGATTCATGAAGGTCACCTGGACTTGGATGCTCTGGAAACTCCTGACTTCGGCATTGTTCGCCCTTCTCGGTACAACGGATACAGACAGCATCGCCAGAGGCCTTGTATTCACACTTGATCTTGCGACGACGGCCTTGATATAACACAACCGACCATAGAGGAACATGTAAGCATTGTGCGGTGATTTGGTTTGGTAACAGAAGCGTTACAGGAGGAGGAAACTCACATTGCCAGCAGCTTTTCGTGCCTTTACGCACACGACGTTTGCCATTGTCTAAGACTTTGCACTGGGTTGCTCCCGCTACTACTGTTGCAGCTGAAGTACTCTCGGCTATTCCCGGAGCTGATGAGAGAGAATGCTTATGGTCTGTAGCTGTCACGCCAAGACTCTGGGAACTTGACATGTTTATGTTCATTCTCGAGACTAAAGGTGTGCCCGAGCCAACACTCGTTCTGTCAACAGCCGTTGGTGGTTGTTTTCGTTTCCGGGTATGCATCCTGACCTGACAAGGCTATTATTGGCCAGGGGGTGGTAGGAGGAGAGGCAAGGGGAGGACGAACTCGATGTGTCGGTTGCCGATATCACATGCGATAGTCTAAAAAGACTGTCGGATCGGTGGAGATGCCACAACGTAGGAGTGGCAATGTCCCAAGTAGAGGGGCCAAGGTTTACCCTATGCTGACTACTGGTGTAGCAGTGTATATCGGGTTTGCTATACAGCTAGTAGCAAGAAGGTAGGGGCTGTATACAATGGATATAGACGGAGATACCGGTGCCAAGGACGCCCAGCACGATAGCTAGTAAATGTATTTTTTGCCTAATTTTCTAATGCCTAACCATGGTGATGGTGGTCAACTAACAGGTTACGTGGTACGTTACAGGAGGGAGGTATTGTAGCGAGCTAACCCAGCCCAACTCTGTACTATTGCCTAGTTAGGCTGCAATCCAGAACTATGATACAGAGCGATGACATGATTCGTTGAGACTCAAGACAAGAATTCAGATCCACGTCTCTAGATATGTTGATCTCCGTCACAGGGGTTTATTTGACCAAATAGTATGGCATGTTGTCTGACTAACCTTATAAAGATGGCCTAGCCTAGGTCCTGAAGATGTATGTATATATATGTATATACGTATGAGATATGCTATGCTTACTCTCTAGTGTGTTTACATCGACCGACCATATGCTCTTCGTCCGAATCTAGAGGTGAGATATCCGGACGAATGACCGGAGGAAGCAAAAGGGCGTTCTTTTTGTCAATGCAGGTTGGCAATGACAATGATAACGGTCTTGTTATATGAAAATAGGTGAAAAGAATATGCAGGGCGGGCCACTAAAAGGACGGGCAAAGACGGTCAACAATGGCGTATTAGAGAAACGGGAAGAATGTGGATGTTGGAGTGAAAAAAGTGATGGGGAAAAAATGATTGTACCAACCAAGAGTAGAAGAAAAAAGAAACAAACGGTCAGATCAAGAAAGATAAGAGCAATATTCTCGAGATTGTATCATATGTATGTGTACTTGATTGATATCAAAAAGCAAGCGAAACCTTCAAAGCCACACTTTGGATGATGGTTTCTAGCCTTTGTAACTACGCCAAGAAGAGAGCAGTTTGAGGCATAATACGCTAGACTTCTTTAACAAAAAAAACAAGAATACTTCAGTATTTTTTTTACTGTTCTTTCTGCTCTTTCCCCGTTTAAAAAAATGATTCTGAAAAACAATATCAACAATGAATCACACAAACTCTCATTTTGTTCTTTTTTTCTTCTTCTGTCTTCTTACATGTCTCTCTCTTTTTCCTTCTTTTTCCTCGATTACTTCTTTTAGTCTGATATGTTTTAGGAACCCCTGGTATTTTCGTCCGCTTCGGCGTCCGACACGGCCGAATTTTACTACTTTCGTCGATATTCACGGTCACGTGATATTTCTAAAGCCCGGCTTTCATCACGATCTAGAGTCAGCTGCGCTTATACAAAGAGCGTATCGTAGACATGTTGATATTTGTGTCTAATTGCATTTATCCTTCCGACTTATCTTACTTTGTATGGTCTACCGTTTCCCTAATCGTCGATTCCGTCCGCAGCCCGCCGTTCCATTTTTCTGTCTTTGCATTTGTCATCCATTCGACAAGCAAACCTTCGAAGCAATAAGCGGAGCATGTCAACGTCTGACTTGGCAGGTGCCGAATCGAGTCGAGTTGGGTTGCCTTGTAAGTTGACAGGGCAGAGGATGTCCACCAGTCGGTGTACTCCTGCTAAAGCCGACTCCGAGCAGCTCGTTTGACATGAGCAATGGAGGGAGGCAAGTTTGGCTGTGGAAGCAAAGTAGAGCCTTCCTTGGCCAGAGTATCTGCTATCTCATTGCCAGGTATACCAATGTGTCCAGGGACATGGCGACACCGACGTCTATCCGGCCAAGTTCGGGCCAGAGAGTGGAAAACTTTGCCACAATTAGGGTAAGGGAAAGGAAATACAAAGGTAAGAGGAGTTTGGAGCCCCAAAGACAAAAGATGGAACACTGAAAAATCTAAGGTAAGTCAACTAAAGTCACATAGCTACCAACATACTACCAAAACAGGCTTCAAACCTTTTCCATTCTTTAACCTGAATTAACATGGGAGGTAACTAACTATTCATTCAGACAACAAATTGAAAGATAATTAGTAAATTATCCATGTAGAGGCACCAGTGCTAGATTACACTCGAACACGACTACATACCAAAAACAACAGATGAGATCTTGTCTAATATTAACTACAAAAACCTAGCAGTCGATATTTCGTATAGTTCAAGTAGATTAAGAGGTAACAAAATGGGTTTTTTTTAAAAATTTGTCGACTTACGGTAGCTTAAACATTGGTAGAATAACGAATAAAGCATGCTTTGACTTTTGACATGACTGCGAGATACTCGGACACACACTGGCCCGCACATGTAAATTAAGTAACATAGTAATATAGTTGTACAAGTACGAGCAGGATTTTGTAGCAATGCTGTATAATATTCTTCTATTCCTATCGAAAAATGGAATGCCTCAAGCTTTTCACTTGAGCCCCAGTGACATTGACCATCTAAGAAAGGCCCGCCCGCAAAATAGGAAACCTTGGCTAGTATACCAGAAGCCCAAAATAATCTTGAACTTGGGTAACTTCAGCATTGACAAAGATGTCTATCAATAACTTGTCCTAAAGGGATAGAACTATGCAGAAACGAAAAAAAAACCCAAAAACTACATTAATCACATATCCCGACTATTGTTGAATTGGAATATTCTCTTCACCATCTAACTAACCCTCTCTCCGCTCAACTCAGTCACTCTTTGATACATTGGAACAACTACCTCCTTGTCTTTCTTGTTATTCTTCTAATTCAATTATCATGAAGTTCTTTGGCCTTCTTGTTCTTGGTGCTGTCGCCTCCAGCGCTGCTGTCCCGGTTGAGCCTACCAACATGGACCTTGATAGCTTCAATGATCCCAACCGCAAGATGGTAGCCCGAGAATTCACGATCTCTCTTGACGATCTTAAAATTTATGTTGCCAAGCAAGATAGCGAGTCTGAAGGAGCCAGTACTGAGGCTAGTCTGGGTTCTCTGGAACAGAGAGGATCCAAGGCCTTTGATGCAGCCTATAAGGCCTCCACTAACCAACTTGTGAATGGTGGTTCGTACTACTTCATGATGTGCAATGAGTCCCCTTATCGCGGTGCGGACTTAACTAAAGTTGACGTGGATATCATCAGCTCCACGGACGGCTGCTACGATGTCGGAATGGTTGTTGGAAAGGTTCATGACAATGAGAACCTATTCTCGGGCACTCACTGGCGTGTCTACCAGTCGGAAAGTGGCAAATGGTTCTCAAATGCCGAATTCTACAGGGTTAACGATGAAAAGAGACAGCAGTAAGTTCCCTGACAAAATTTCCGCTACATCTATCTCTATCAGCATATACTAACAGCCTTCATAGCCTTATCTGGGGTGGTGAAACCGATGAGTATTACAGCAGCGAGATCATTCAGGCGGTTACTGACTATTGGATCGAAAGAGCGGGTTACACTTTGTCCACTGTGTACAACTCCATGTCCTACTACGACTACCTCACTAAAATCCTGACTAACTAGGGACTGTATTTTTCCACCACACGATGCATTTAATCATAGCATATAGCTCCCTTGGCTACTTCATAGTCTTGCATTTTGACCTCTATTTCCTCAATAGTCTTTCTATAGTTTCTCTGGAGTCCCATATTTAGCATTTTTCCTTTTAACAATTCCTTCTTTTAGCATCTAAATTTACCTTTTCCAAGCTCGTACTTGCTTTCCTCATAGTTCTTGTTCTGGTCCAAGTTTTTTATTATCTTATTTATAAATTTTATAGATTTCTTTTTTAAGTTTCAAGTCTTGTTATGGCAGGCTTGGTACAACCTTTACATTTACTTAATTGGTGACAAGTTTATTAACTTTTGTTTTGTTTGTAGTGAAAGAAAAATAACCTGCCAATCTTGATTTTTTTAATAGCTATGGAAAATTCAATATTACTGGTTTAAGTAGTACTCTCGTATTAAGTTTCTGAGCACAATTGACATCAACTAAACTAACTATCCCTCCACTACTTCCTTGATATAGCCTAGTAATGTCCAATCTATGGATCAAAAATATAAGTCAGTACAACTTTATAAAAAAAGACAAATATACAGGATAAGAAGAAAGCAGAGTCCAGCTTTGGAAAGTTAGGCACATTTCTAGAATGATGTCTATTCTGTACTACAAAGCATTGTCACAATATTCTAAGCCTCTTACTATAATATTTAATCTTTTAATTCATGAATCTTATGTAGTTATATAGCTATGAATATGTTTTTACTATACCTAGTTGTGCTGTTTCTTTTGTTTCAATTTTTGTTTTCTTCCAGCAATGCTCCATCTTTTACAGCTAGGGGTTGACGAATATTTTGCTTTAAGACATGGCTAGGAAACATCTGGGCCAGGAGACGGTGTTGTCCCACATACAAAGCTATTGAGTTTGTCGAGCGGAGGACTACTATTTTCCTCTACTATTACCTTTCTTTGCTTTGCACTTATCGCTACATTTCAACCTAGTCTTGACACTTTAAAATTGCCAAAACAACTTTAATATACAGGCACAACTTTAAATATCCTAGACTATGTATAATTTCTGGGTTAAGCCCGGTGAACTCCGGTGATGGGTCAGATGTTCATGGGTTGACCATTCCAAGTGCTTGGCATGATCAGCATCAGCCATGTATTAGTTGTCTCTCTTTTGTTATAAATTTTTCAGCCTTGATTGAAGGTTAACTTGGCTCACATGGCCTATAAAGCCCCAAGCGTCTCTAATAACTTGATGGAACTAGTCTTTGCCAACATGTACATGTAGATGCAGTTATCCTTGTGGAAAGTCCAGTAATGTGCCTGTGCTTTTATCTATGTATTGGGTATATGGTAATATGCATATCGAGGTTTTTACATTGTTTCATGGGCACATAGACGTATTGGAAAGGGCCCTAGAGAAGAAGACGAGATGATGTAGACAAAAAGAAGACTCACCTCAGCCTAAGAAACAAGATATAAGTATCACGACATGTCCGTTCGTTTACTCACTCTTTCCGATCTTATTTTCACCACCTTCATCATCACCCTCACCTCTCTCTCTCTCCACTCTTACTATCCTTGATACAGCTCTGTCAGCTCTATAGTATCGCCCCTTCATCGCCTTGTCTTCTCGTTCTATCATGAGATTCATCGGAGTCCTCGCTCTCTGTGCTCTGGCCTCCAGCGCTGCTGTTCCGAACGAGCCCGCGAACCTGATCCCTGAAACTCTTTCTGTAGATGTTCAGGAATCCATCAATGAAGTTCCTCTAGAAGACATCACCTTCAACATCAAGATAAACGCGGTGTCTGAAGATGGCCAAGAGGAGGAGATGACTTTCAGTGCCAAGGACCACGCTCACTTGTTTTCTCGTGATGACGACGACGACGCCTATATTCAGGCAAAGAATTCTGCTCCTAAAGAGCTTCGTCGTGGAAATTCATACTACTTCATGCTATGCCAACCGGTTCCCAAAGGGACCCGGGCCTGGCACTCTGTGACTCAGAGTGTTATCGATCAGGTCGGTTGCAAACACGTAGGTCTAGTTGTTGGCAAGGTTGCTACACTTTCCGACACCTTCTTCGGTATCTACTACAACGTCCGCCAGGACATTTTTGATGGCACCTGGTACTTTACTGATCACGAATATCGTGTTATAGATGGACAGCGGTAAGTATTCTGATTATATGCCCTCATGGCTTTGAGTTTTTATGACAGTATATACTGACCTTACCTTTACAGTCTGGTTTGGGGTGGTCAAACCTGGTTCTCTCAGATTGCCACTTCCCGTATGAGGATGTTCTCCAGGGACTGGGTTGCTAGAGCCGGAAACACCTTTTCCTCTGATTACAACTGCCTGTCCTATTACCATTGGATGGTTGAAAAACTGTAAAGCTTACATGCATCTGTTTGTTCTAGACCAGCAAATCAAGTTTTCATGGCTAGAAATGTCAAGCTGTAGCACTGTAGAGTTCGAAAGGGTGCTACACAGGAATTTCTAGATTAGCATTTACTATATTATATAGCCTCTGTGCTCTTCATAGTTTCGCATTTTCATCTCATAACCTAGTCTTCTAGTCAAGTTTGACCTCCCCTAAGGTTTTGACTTGCGTCTACTTGGCTCAAATCCTATTTTGTGTCGTTTTTGGTTTTTAATATTAGATATATGCTCTCATTCAAAATGATCTGACCACATGATGGCCTGTAGTTTTATTTATATCATTATCATACTGGGCTTGCCATTGAAATGATCATGCGGGCAGCTGATGCTCTGGCTTTAGCAAGTGCTTTAGCATTGCAAATTAGATTTTTAGATTGGAATTTATTTACATCTATATGCCCAACACTTGCATTTTCATAGATCTATAGCTTTCCATCCGGCTCTCCCGGCGTCGGCCAGGACCTAGAAGCGCCCGCAGTTGTCGATCTTGACGACCGATCTAGCGAGATTGTTTTTGAAGGAAGGTACTGTTCTCGATGGAGCCGGTGATGGTGGTACGACAACCGGTTCTGGGCCGGGCGGACCAGATGCGCATGGGGATGCTCTCACGATACCGCTCAATGTCTTCGGCGGGACGGAAGCCGGGCCGGGTTCGAATTCGAATTGCTCTGTGTGTAGTTCCATCAGCACGGGCCGATTCTGGAATCACATGCTGACCACTATTGTTAGTTATGATTCCGGCGGTGGTCGGCTGGCTAGGTAATGACATTCTATGGGGGACTTGTTCCAGTTTCTA
Organism: Davidsoniella eucalypti; assembly: GCA_004009845.1. Lineage (NCBI taxonomy): Eukaryota > Fungi > Ascomycota > Sordariomycetes > Microascales > Ceratocystidaceae > Davidsoniella > Davidsoniella eucalypti. The sequence goes on along the minus strand of RMBW01000052.1, from coordinate 78,133 downwards.
TAAGAGTTCTGAATGTCGGTCTTCTACTCTAGAAGTTGGAATGGGAGTTCTGTTCAGGAGAGTTGTATAGAGTAGAATATTCAAAGATAGAAGGAAAAAAGGATGAGGCTGATACCCTTAACAAAGTGTTTTTTATTGATCAACTTTTAAGATTCCAACTCAGTTATACTCGACTTGTGCAGATTTCTTGGGGCAAAGTTTCCCTTTAGATGAAAAAAAAACCTTGAATTGTTGAAATGTTGGTATGAGATCAAAAAGAGGCAACTTTCAAAAATGTCTATGCGCTTTAGTTTTAGCAAAAATGCATTGAGTTTCTCCAGACAAAAATAAAATGTAGGTTCCAATTATAGAAAAAAGAATAGGGCAAATAAGGCTCAAGGCCTATGAACCCTAATTTCACTTTGTTTGAAGAGTATGCTTTCACTGCAGACACCTTAGGGTTGCTTCCGGAACTGGGTTACAGTGTTCAAGGTGACGTCAACTAAGCGCATCCCTCCACTACTTCCTTGATATAGCCCAGTAATGTCCAATATACGGATCAAAGATATACATCAGGACAACTATATAAAGACAAACCTGTGGGTTAAGAAGAAAGCAGGAAATAGAGCCGACTGCACTCCTCGAGCAAGTCCGAGGCCCTGAAAAGCTGGTTCGGCCCCGGCACCACCATTGAGAGAGCGTCCATGTGTGATGCCTACATAGTAGGGCCTATGGTCCGCTTCATCCACGAGAAAGAGGAGGGCAACACTGAGATCGCAACAGAAATGATCTCGGAGCGCGGAGTGCGGAGTGGCGGCCACCAAAGCTGTCCCGGAGCACGTGAATGCATCCCCCAAAGGGAGGGGATGACCGTATCAAAACCGGGAACCTGTCTCAAAACCTCCGAGCATTTTGTAGCCATATGTACTATAAACCCTCTTAGAACAGTATGGTTACTACCTGGCATCTACCTTCTGCAGAACTTCGCGAGTGGAGAGGTTCCCCAAACCCTTAGGCACACTACCATAAGCATAGGGTGGACTTCAATAATTCATGCGAGGTTGGCCAGGCATATAACCACTATGCCATGGGGCATCAAGACTCAGGTGATACAGGGCTATATATAGGCATTTCTGTGTGCAGTATCTCTCTCGTGGAGGTTGTATAGGTAGAGAGCCAGTAGTTAGCAGTTTGATGATATGATGTTGCCGAGCCAAGGTTGTTGTTGGTACTGCTACTAGTGTTGTTGTCGGGGGTATCACTGTGAGATTGATCTCTATAGCGGTCAGGCAGGTAGATGGGTTTAGATCTATTTCAATGAAGATATAACACTTGAGAGAGGTTGCAAAAGTTCAAGAGTATAATAGAGTAAAGATGAGGAAGGGTTCGGCAAGATCAAGAACTTTGATCTATCCTTGATACAAAATAAACATGTACTCCCAAGCACTACGATCCAGTCAGATATTAGTAGATGAAATTGTTGTCTGTATTGTTGCTAGCCGTTCCTTGCAAGCTTTTTAATCTTTTGGCTTGCAGCGAATCTTTTCATGAGACTGGCAGAAAAAAGAGTAGAGACTGCAGTGTATCATCTTAGTGAAATTCAAGTCCCAGGAAGTAATTTGCTTAATAGTGATACTATCAACTTCTAACTGGGAAGGGCGCTTACCTGCCGTACCTCAAGACCATAGGCAAAGTATCGAGTAGGATGTGTTGAAATCGTTAGCTGGACATTGAAGCTATCCAGCACTTGGTGTTTGTGATATGTGGCTTAGTAATTTGCAATGCTAAAGCACTTGCTAAAGCCAGAGCATCAGCTGCCCGCATGATCATTTCAATGGCAAGCCCAGTATGATAATGATATAAATAAAACTACAGGCCATCATGTGGTCAGATCATTTTGAATGAGAGCATATATCTAATATTAAAAACCAAAAACAACACAAAATGGGATTTGAGCCAAGTAGACGCAAGTTAAAACCTTAGTGAAGGTCAAACTTGACTAGAAGACTAGGCTATGAGATAAAAATGCGAAACTATGAAGAGCACAGAGGCTATATAATATGGTAAATGCTAATCTAGAAATGCCTGTGTAGCACCCTTTCGAACTCCACAGTGCTACAGCTTGACATTTCTAGCCATGAAAACTTGATTTGCTGGTCTAGAACAAGTAGATGCCATGTACACTTTACAGTTTTCCAACCATCCAATAGTAATAGGACAGGCAGTTGTAATCAGAGGAAAAGGTATTTCCGGCTCTAGCAGTCCAGTCCCTGGTGAGCATCTTAATACGGGAAGAAGCAATCAGAGAGGAATGGGTTTGGCCACCCCAATCCAGACTGTAAAGGTAAGGTCAGTACATACTGTCATGCAAACTCAAAGCCATAAGGGCATATAATCAGAATACTTACCGCTGTCCATCTATAAAACGATATTTGTGATCAGAAAATTGCCAGGTGTGGGCAGTATCTTTCAGGTGGACATTGTAGTAGGTGCCAGTGAAGGTGTCGGAAACTGTAGCAACCTTGCCAACAACTAAACCTACGTGTTTGCAACCGAGCTGATCGATAACATTCTGAGTCACATAGTGGTAGGCCCGGGTCCCTTCGGGAACCGCGTGGCATAGCATGAAGTAGTATGAATTTCCACGACGAAGCGCATCAGGAGCAGCATTCCATGCCTCAATAGAGGCGTCTTCTTCGTCGTTACGAGAAAACAGGTGAGGGTGGTCCTTGGCACTAAAAGTCATCTCCTCCTCTTGACCATCTTCAGACACTGCGTTGATCTTGATGTTGAAGGTGATGTCTTCTAAAGGAACTTCATTGATGGATTCCTGAACATCTACAGAAAGAGTTTCAGGGCCCAGGTTCGCGGGCTCGTTCGGAACAGCAGCGCTGGAGGCCAGAGCACAGAGAGCGAGGACTCCGAAGAATCTCATGGTGATAGAACGAGAAGACAAGGCGATGAAGGGGTGATACTATAGAGCAGACAGAGCTGTATCAAGGATAGTAAGAATGGAGAGAGAGAGAGGTGAGGGTGATGATGAAGGTGGTAAGAAGATCCGGAAGAGTGAGTAAACGAACGGACATGTTGTGATACTTATATCTTGTTTCTTAGGCTGAGGTGAGTCTTTATTTTGTCTACATCATGTTCCCTTTTTCTCTAGAGCCCTTTTCAATATGTCTATGTGACCATGAGACAATGTAAAAGCCTCGATATACATATTACCATATACAGATAAAAGCACAGGCACATTACAGGCCTTTCCACAAGGAGAACATGTACATGTAGGCAAAGACTAGTTCCATCAAGTCTGGAATGAAGCTATGGACTATATTAGAGACGCCTGGGCTTTATAGGCCATGCGAGCCAAGTTAAACTACATTCAAGGCTGAACAAGTTATAACAAAAGAGAGATAACTAATATATGGCTTGAAAGGATCTAGGACCCAATCTTGTTGGCTGTGTGTCTACCACAGCCGTTACCTTTGTCTATATAAGGAGGCCGTTTCCCCTCCTTATTCTTGTCTAGTTCTTTTCTTCCCTCTCTATCTTCTTTAACTTCTTCAAATACATTATTATTTCTACTTCCGCAAGCCTCATTCTCGTCGTAGATCGTCACATGGCTGATGCTGATCATGCCAAGCACTTGGAATTGTCAACCCATGAAGATATGACCCATCACCGGAGTTCACCGGGCTTAACCCAGAAATTATACATAGTTTAGGATATGTAAATTCCTCCGCTCGACAAACTCAATAGCTTTGTATGCGAGACGACACCGTCTCCTAGCCCCGATGAATCCTAGTCATATGTTAAAGTAAAATATTCGTCAACCCCTAGCTGTAAAAGAGGGAGCATCGCTGGAAGAAAACAAAAATTGAAACAAAAGAAACAGCACAACTAGGTATAACTAGTAAAAACATCTTCATAGCTATATAGCTCCATAAGATTAATGAATTAAAAAATTAAATATTATAGTAAAAGGCTTAGAATATTGTGACAATGCTTTGTAGTACAGAATAGATATCATTCTAGAAATGTTCCTAACTTTCCAAAGCTGGACACCATTTCCTGCTTTCTTATTATCCTATAGATTTCTCTTGTCTTATAAAGTTGTGATGGCTTATATCTTGGATCCATAGATTGGACATTACTAGGCTGCATCAAGAAGTAGTGGGGGGATAGTTGGTTTAGTTGATTCCAATGGTGCTCAGAAGCTTAATACGAGAGTACTACCTAAACCAGTAATATTGAATTTTCCATAGCTATTAAAAAAATCAAGATTAGCAGGTTATTTTTCTTTCACTACAAACAAAACAAAAGTTAATAAACTTGTCACCAATTAAGTAAATGTAAAGGTTGTACCAAGCCCATAACAAGACTTGAAACTTAAAAAAGAAATCTATAAAATTTATAAATAAAATAATAAAAAACTTGGACCAGAACAAGAACTATTAGGAAAGCGAGTAGGAGCTTGGAAAATGTAAATTTAGATGCTAAAAGAAAGAATTGTTAAAAGGAAAAATGCTAAATATGGGACTCCGGGGAAACTATAGAAAGACTATTGAGGAAATAGAGGTCAAAATGCAAGACTATGAAGTAGCCGAGGGAGCTATATGCCATGATTAGATGCGTCGTGTGGCGGAAAAATACAGTCCCTGGTTAGGCTTTTTCCCTGATCTGGAGCCAGCTGTAATGTTGTCTTGCTTGCCTAAAGTTTGGCCTAGTAAAGATACTTCATGTAGAGCTACTTGATAGGCTTCTTACAGGATGCTAGTAAGGTAATAGTAGTAGGACATGGAGTTGTACGCCTTAGACAAAGTGTAACCCGCTCTTTCGATCCAAGTGTCAGTGGCTGCCTGAATGGTCTTGGTGCTGTAATCCTCATCGGTTTTACCACCCCAGATAAGGCTATGAAGGCTGTTAGTGTATGCTGATAGAGATAGATGTAGCTGAAATTTTGTCAGGGAACTTACCGCTGTCTCTCTTGATCATTGACCCTATAGAATTCTTCAGTTGAGAACCATTTACCATTTTCCCACTGGTAGACATGCCAGTGAGTGCCTGAGAATAGGTTCTCATTGTCATGAACCTTTCCAACAACCATTCCGACATGGTAGCAGCCCGTGGAGCTGATGATATCCAAGTCAACTTTAGTTAAGTCCGCATCACGATAAGGGGACTCATTGCACATCATGAAGTAGTACGAACCACCATTCACAAGTTGGTTAGTGGAGGCCTTATAGGCTGCATTAAAGGCCTTGGATCCTCTCTGTTCCAGAGAACCCGGAATAGCCTCAGTACTGGCTCCTTCAGACTCGCTATCTTGCTTGGCAGCATAAATTTTAAGATCGTCAAGAGAGATCGTGAATTCTCGGGCTACCATCTTGCGGTTGGGATCATTGAAGCTATCAAGGTCCATGTTGGTAGGGTCAACCGGGACAGCAGCGCTGGAGGCGACAGCACCTAGAGCAAGAAGGCCAAAGAACTTCATGATAATTAAATTAGAAGAATAACAAGAAAGACAAGGAGGTAGTTGTTCTAATGTATCAAATAGTGACTGAGTTGAGGGTTAGTGAGATGGTGAAGAGAAGATTCCAATTCAACAATAGATGTGTCGGGATATCGCGATTAATGTAGTTTTTTTTTTGGTTTTTTTTTCGTTTCTGCGTAGTTCTGGTACTTGAATAGATCCCTTTGGTACAAGTTATTGATAGACATCTTTGTCAATGCTGAAGTTACACAGGTTCAAGACCAAGATTGTCTATTTTTGAGCCGGCCTTTCCTAGATGGTCAATGTTGTTGGTGGTCAAGTAAAAAGCAGGGCAATACATTCGTTTTGGTAGGAATAGAAAAATATTACACTGCTACAAAACCACGCTCATATTATGATCAAAGCTTAAGCCTCGTTGATCCCGAGAACGGGGGACAAGACCAGGAATTCTAAATTCTCGCATGACTTTGTGGATTGCCTAGGTAAAGCAAGTAAAATGATTTACTTATAGTCGGTTTTTATCGATGTCATGAACTGTACATGTAACTATATTACTATATGTTGCTGTTACTTACATATGCGGGCCGCTGTTTGGATTTGAATTTGTTATTGATCAACGAGCTCGGCCACCCAATCACCTTAAATGCGCACGGTGTCTATCTATTTATTTATTTATTTATTTATTTATCGTTTTACGTCTTTATGTGGATCACGTGGATCCAACCCTAGTGGATTGTTAGACGTCGAGAGACCCTAATGGCCCTCGAAGAAACCGTCCTAATAGAAGGTCCTGAAAATTATAAAAGAAAGAACAGAAAACAGAAATGCAGTGGAACAAAGATATTCGATGAGGAGGCCGGAGGGGGTAGAAACAGCGCTAGCCTGGCTAAACTCTTCCCCCCTCTGGTTGTATGGTATTGTCTATGGCGATCTGAAACAGTCTTCGTGAGAAAACTTTTGCCAGACGTTCGCCGGTCCAGTATCTTCCGGGAGAGAGGTTTCGTATACCCTAACCCTATATATACTTTAACCCTACTGCTGTCTGTAAGCCAGTGCATGCTACGTTACAGATACATTATTTCGAACTTGAGTGAAAAGGTTTACAAAGAAAATAAAGCCCATATCTCTATCTCGAACTATCAGCATCACCTAAGACGAAAAACAACATGATCTACGAGTTACTAAGGAACATAAGATAACTACCAACCTTTGCATTTAAACTTTTACTAGAAGTCACGAAAGCAGCCGCTTTTCCATCTATGCCTCTTCCTTCTTCTTCTTCTTCTTCTTCTTCTCCTCCCACCATTCAATCAGTCAACAGAGTTAGCCGACTAAGCCTAGTATTTTCTCCCCTTTCGGCATATGATTGAAACAGTTCAAGGGTTAAGTACATATCTTTTTATTTTATGTTTTTAATTTATTAGTCTCGTGGAGCTACAGAGCTATGAAGATATTTATCTTATATGCATAGAGAAAAAGGATGAAGAGGAAGGAGGAGGGAGTAACTGGCCTTCCTCTAGCCTTGTTTGGTATCCTGGGGGGCTTTTTACCATTAGTTTAGCTATTCTCTTGCCTTTATCTCCTCCTATTCTTGTTCCAGTCGCCGAAGCTTGTGCTTTTTCGGGTTGTTCCTTAGACTTGTGTGTCCTGGCAATGACACAGGTACATAGTAGTATAACTAGAAAATGATGCAAGAAATAGCATGTGGCAGTTGCTACTGGCTGGAATACAGCTGGTAATATTATAGAGATCTACAGAGGAAGATATAAGTACATGTAACCCTGTGCCGGCAAACTAAAAGCCGAGTAGGCCAAAAGCGGGCGTCAAGACGACTAATATGTCAGCAAGCTGTCTGCGAAGTTCGTCCGTGAGCTTGTCCGTGAGCTCGTCTGTGAGTTCATCTGTCATTTGGTAGCTTGTAAGTAGCTTGACTAGACTGATTTTGTTGTCTCGGACCCAAACTGACATTCAACATAACAAGGCAGGTCGACAAATTCTTGCCGCGCTTGCTTAGTTTTCTGTAGAAGATCGGCAGTCTTGCGCTTTGATCGTGTTCCCAGAAGCGAATTTATACTAATATAATCTACTAACATGTATTTATAATAATGACACCTTTTTGCATCTTTCTTGTATGCTTGTGATTATGGCTCGTGTTTTTGACTACATAGCACTCATTAATAAAACGTACTTCTAGTAGTTAATAGTAGGCAATCGCCAATCAGTCTTTGCATCTAGACTGGTGGACTGGTCAAGGCGAGGCACGAAATAACAAGGGACATGCCTGGCCCATAGTGTCTACTGAACATTATATTGAAATATAAGAAGAGAAATATAAAGACAATAGTGATATGATATTCATTAGCGTATATAGAAACGTGGTTCAAGTTCAAAAGAGCACTAAAACCGTGTATTAGAGCCACTATATGGTATGCTATAGTAAAGAGAGAGCCTCAGACTAATGATGAGATACGTTGGTTTGAAACTCGGACCAAACCTTAATATTTCACGCGGGAGGAAAGCGGTCCCTGGTTAGGATGTTTTCTCCGAGGTTTGTAGCACCACGCATGATGGGAGGCCGCGTAGGATAATAATTCTCCGTGTCTTTGTATTCTAGTATAGCTATATATTGGTATATACATAATAGCCTACTTGTCAAGACACCAAAGAAGAAAAAAGAAAAGAAAACACAGGGACAATACATGGGCTTAATTTGCATTCGAGGCAACCTTGCTGTATACATCTGTACTTGTATAGCATTCCTTATTCATCACAGGAACAGACCCTGGATCTAGCATGGCTCCAAAGCAACAATCACGTGCGATTGCCAAAGGTAAGTTAACAATGGAGTGAAGTCTTTTATCTTCGAGTGACAGAAGTTCTAGACTCTCTGTATCTAGCAAAAGCAAGAAAGTCTCAAGGAAGACTTGTTTAGTTCTAGCCTGGATTCTGTGGCGATTTTCCTATGTGCCAAAGCGGCCAACGCGGCTTGACTAAAGAAAAGATTTGTCAAATCAGATCAAATCAGATAGATTCCTTAGTCGAGCTGGGCTTCGACTCGCCACTTGCAAGTCGGCTTTGGGTTCTCCGGTTTATCTCGAACTCAGCCGAGGAACACCACCAAATAAGAGCGTTCATCGCCCTCCCCCTTCGAGTTTCTCTTTTATTCTTTTGTGCTTTTTGGTTTCCCCTGGGCTGGTCTGGGAAATCCCTAGTCCCAGAACCTGCTAGTAGAAACGATGTGATGTAGTTGTGCTTTGACGTTTTAGCTTTTGTTTATTGCTTCCGTCTTCTTCTGCTTCTGCCCTGGTTTTATGCCAGACAACGCGCTAAGCTGTAACTAGTCGGGCTTAGTTCGTCGCATCCTAAGAGAATCTGGGACAGCCTCTTTGGATCATGACTCTATTAGTGCTGTATGTACATATGTAGGCTACACCGGCGTGGGGCCCGGCTGTGTCTTCCACTAGTACCCAAGTCTTGCGGCAGTCTAGCGCGCCCCCGGAATCAGAGCTAACTTGCAGTTGGTTGTGCATATATAGAGAAGAGAAGCCGTAGTATAAGATATCTCTGAGGGGTCGTTTTGCATTTCTTCAAGTCTTCGTTCCCTCTTTCTTTCTAATTGTCTTTTTGTTTTGTCTGCTGAATTTCTGCTGCTGCCGTTCCTTTTTCTGCCATACTAGTCATATCCGGCTAGTATACCACTACATACTATCTTGATATCGCGCTTCAACAGCCTAAATCAACTCCAGAATCACGCAAGAAGTAACGCAATGAGGCTCTCGCGTTTCTTCACGGCAGCTGCTGCGCTGCTCTGGAGTTCCGGGGTAGTTGCAGCCTCCTCAAACTCTACATCGTTTATTCCGGCCATCTACGCCGATATGCCAACCTGTGCTGTACGTGACACCATATCTACAGCCTAGGCTCTCTTCTCGTCTTTTCTTCCCTTCTAACGTGAACTTGCCGGTAGTTGAAATGCGTTATTGCGGCTCTTGGCGATTCGTCATGCTCGGTTTCTGATATCGACTGTACATGCGCCGACACAACACTTCGCTATGACGTGACTGTCTGTGCCCGGACCAACTGCAGCATCCCCGATATGTTAAGTACGAAGACTCTATTTACTTCTTCACGTTATCAAAGCCTAGCTAGCTGTCTTGTTTGCTAACCGCCCTCTTACTCGTAGCTGCCCGTAACATGACGGCAACTGCCTGCAACGAGCCCATCCGTGACCGCGGCCAGGAGAACAACGTCATCACTATCGTCATGGGCTCTATCACGGGCGTCTTTATCCTAGTGCGCTTCGGCTTTAAGCTGTTCATCACGCGGGACACTATCCATGCCGACGACTGGATCGCTTTGTCGACCTTTGTTGCCGGAATCCCGGCCTCTATCATCAACACACGCGGTATCGTTCCCAATGGTTTGGGCCGTGACGTATGGCGTGTCGGTATCGTCAAGGCCATCCGCTTCGTGCATTTTTTCTATAGCATGGAGCTGCTGTATTTCCTACATATCGGCCTGCTCAAGATGTCGTTACTTTTCTTCTACTTGCGTATCTTTCCTAGTCAGAAGATGCGCCGCCTACTCCTCGCCACAATCGTCTTCAATGGCCTGTATACCCTTGCCTTCTTGCTGGCTGCCTTGTTGCAGTGCTTCCCTATGAGCTACTACTGGAATCAGTACGATGCTAGCGAGACTGGCCACTGCTTCAATATCAACCGCCTGGTCTGGTCCCAGGCTGCTATCGGTATCGCTTTGGATCTGTGGATGCTGGGCCTGCCTATGTCACAGCTGCGTCACCTTAAACTACACTGGAAGAAGAAGGTCGGCGTGGCTTTCATGTTCTTTGTTGGAACTTTGTAAGTACTACTGACATATGTATAAGCTCGAGTCTTTACTAACTTCGCATCTTTAGCATCACCGTCATCAGCATCATCCGCCTACAAACCCTAATCCACTTCGCCAACTCACAGAATCCCACTTGGGATAACTTCCAGGTATCGAAGTGGTCCGTTATCGAAATCAACATCGGCATTGTCTGTAGTTGCCTGCCGTCCATCCGCCTCGTGCTGATCCGATACTTCCCCATCGCCTTTGGCGGTACTACTTCCTCGCGCAACCGTATCGGCACCGGAAGCGGCCATCCTTCTGGGTATACTGCCGGCGTACGCTCTGATCCAACCTCATCGCGCCATCTCTACCATGAGAGCCAAGAAGCTTCGGCTATCGTTCTATCACGCTCGTATCAGGTCGAAGTCTCGTCAGCCAAGGCCTTGGCACTACAAGAGCTAGATCTAGAGCATGGCGGCAGGCCATCTATCAGCGACTCGTCTCTGTAAAGACGAGCAGTTCGTAACAAAACGCGGCTAGGCTCAGGATCAATAGTCTAGCTCGCACTTCCAATTTTGTCTGTTTTCACATCCTCCTTCTTAGTATCGGCGTTCTGGGCTAGGGCTTCCCTAACGATTTATATCTGGTTTCTTGTATCATATGACTTGACGTTCTACGTATAATTACAAATACAGCAAATAACTTGCATCCACCTGACTTCATTGCTTCCTAGCACCGTACGATAGTGCCTTATCAATATGTGTTGGAAATAAGGGATCATCAACCTCCATTCCAGCTTTGAGGCTGTTCAGTACGTACTACCATCACTATATTTGGAGGGCATTTATTTGGCCTTGTCGTCGAAATTGCCCTCGATGATCCTACTATCACCTCACAGCCCGAGATCCTGGATTTCCGGCGACTCGCTGCTGCTTGGCCACTTCGAAGAATCTCGCACCCCGGCAGACCGGGCCGAGTCCGAGTTCTTTGGTGCCCTGGGCACATTGGAATCGAGGGAAATGAACAAGCTGATACCCTCGCTAAAGAAGCCTGCCTTCACGCGCCCGACTATCCGAGAGGGGCCGCTCGCAGGTGCCAAGAGAGCCGTCAAACGACGGTTCCAACTAAAAGCCACCGAATGGTGGCAGGGAGTAGCTTCACCTCTTTATAGGGAACTGGAGATTCCATGGCCTAAGGACCCTCCCGATGAGCTCCGTCTTAACAGGCGACATCTCGGGTTCTTACTTCAGTGTCGAACTAAACATGGCGACTTCAAGGCCTATCACGACAAGTTCCAACACACTGATGTCTCATGTGCCTGTGGGCTCCCAAAGAGCCCCATCCATTTCATAAGGTGCCCTATAGCCCGGCACAGATACTCCTGCTCGGGTTCGTTAATAATAACAAATACAAATACAAATATCTCCCAAGGAAGACACTGGGCCGGCTAACATTACGGAGATTTTGTGGATTACCACCTTCGCCTACTATGTACTTTACAGATTAATGTTCTTGTGGGGGAAAGGACCCACTACACTTCTTCTTCTGGTGGAAGGGTGAACGTCTGTCAAAAGTTTTCTCACGAAGACTGTTTCAGATCGCCATAGACAATACCATACAACAAGAGGGGAGGAGAGTTTAGACAGGTTAGCACTGCTCCTACCCCCTCCCCTCCTCATTGAATATCTCTGTTCCACTGCATTTCTGTTTTCTGTTCTTTCTTTTGTAATTTTCTGGACCTCTATTAGGAGGGTTTATTCGAGAGCCATTAGGGTCTCTCGACGTCTAACGACCCACTAGGGTCGGATCCACATGATCCACATAAAGACGTAAAATGATAAATAAATAAATAAATAGATAGACACCGTGCGCATTTAAGGTGATTGGGTGGCCGAGCTCGTTGATCAATAACAAATTCAAATCCAAACAGCGGCCCGCATATGTAAGTAACAGCAACATATAGTAATATAGTTACATGTACAGTTCATGACATCGATAAAAACCGACTATAAGTAAATCATTTTACTTGCTTTAACTAGGCAATCCACAAAGTCATGCGAGAATTTAGAATTCCTGGTCTTGTCCCCCTTTCTCGGGTTCAACGAGGCTTAAGCTTTGATCATAATATGAGCGTGGTTTTGTAGCAGTGTAATATTTTTCTATTCCGACCAAAACGAATGTATTGCCCTGCTTTTTACTTGACCACCAACAACATTGACCATGTAGGAAAGGCCGGCTCAAAAAATAGACAATCTTGGTCTTGAACCTGTGTAACTTCAGCATTGACAAAGATGTCTATCAATAACTTGTACTAAAGGGATAGAACTATGCAGAAACGAAAAAAAACCCCAAAAACTACATTAATCACATATCCCGACTATTGTTGAATTGGAATCTTCTCTTCACCATCTCACTAACCCTCTCTCCTCTCAACTCAGTCACTCTTTGATACATTGGAACAACTACCTCCTTGTCTTTCTTGTTATTCTTCTAATTCAATTATCATGAAGTCCTTTGGCCTTCTTGTTCTTGTTGCTCTGGCCTCCAGCGCTGCTGTCCCGGTTGAGCCTACCAACATGGACCTTGATAGCTTCAATGATCCCAACCGCAAGATGGTAGCCCGAGAATTCACGATGTCTCTTGACGATCTTAAAATTTATGTTGCCAGGCAAGATAGCGAGTCTGAAGGAGCCAGTACTGAGGCTAGTCTGGATTCTATGGAACAGAGAGGATCCGAGGCCTTTAATGCAGCCTATAAGGCCTCCACTAACGAACTTGTGAATGGTGGTTCGTACTACTTCATGATGTGCATTGAGCCCCCTTTTGGCTATCCGGTCATAAATAAAGTCATTGTGAATATCTTCAGCGCCACGGTCGGCTGCTATGATGTCGGAATGGTTGTTGGAAAGGTTCATGACAATGAGAACCTATTCTCGGGCACACACTGGCATGTCTACCAGTCGGAAAGTGGCAAATGGTTCTCAAATGACGAATTCTACGGGGTCAATGATCAAGAGAGACGGCAGTAAGTTCCCTGACAACTTTCCTCAACATCTATCTCTATCAGCATACACTAACAGCCTTCATAGCCTTATCTGGGGTGGTAGAACCTATGAGGATTACAGCAGCAAGACCATTCAGGCGGCCACTGACACTTGGATCAAAAGAGCGGGTTCCACTTTGTCCACTGTGTACAACTCCATGTCCTACTACTACTACCTTACTAACATCCTGTAAGAAGCCTATCGAGTAGCGGCCAAACTTTAGGCAAGCAAGACAACATTACAGCTGGCTCCAGATCAGGGAAAAAGCCTAACCAGGGACTGTATTTTTCCACCACACGACGCATCTAATCATGGCATATAGCTCCCTCGGCTACTTCATAGTCTTGCATTTTGACCTCTATTTCCTCAACAGTCTTTCTATAGTTTCTCTGGAGTCCCATATTTAGCATTTTTCCTTTTAACAATTCCTTCTTTTAGCATCTAAATTTACCTTTTCCAAGCTCCTACTCGCTTTCCTCATAGTTCTTGTTCTGGTCCAAGTTTTTTATTATTTTATTTATAAATTTTATAGAATTCTTTTTTAAGTTTCAAGTCTTGTTATGACAGGCGGTACAACCTTTACATTTACCTAATTGGTGACATGTTTATTAACTTTTGTTTTGTTTGTAGTGAAAGAAAAATAACCTGCTAATCTTGATTTTTTTCTAATAGCTATGGAAAATCCAATATTACTGGTTTAGGTAGTACTCTTAAAGTATTAAGCTTCTGATGGAGTGCCTGGCTAGAATACTAGAGCCTGTAGATTAAGAAGAACGGCCTGTAAAATAAAAGCTCCAAGAGAAAAAGTCTAACTTCTAATACAAAACCTTGATAGTCTGCCTAGGGTTTTGAGTGGGTCAGAGGCCGGTCTTTTAATTGGTTGGCTAAAAGAGTGGAGAACCCTCCCTCTTCTAACTTTCTGATTGGCCATAAACTCGAATTAGCCAGGCATATCCTCTTTTCGTTAATTTTTATTCGTCCTTTCTCAACTTACCCTCTTATCTGCTCTCCTAATCGCTTTAACATTCGAAGCCTTTGATTGGCTAGAGCGAGCCTCTTATTACCTTGAAGTTTTGAAGTTCAAAAACAATGTAAGTTATGTATGAATTGCGATATGGTAACTCATCGTTAACTTTAGATGTAGGGGCAGACAATCTACGAAATCTCGGCTCTCACAGCAAGCGGTTGATAGCCTACCTGAGAGTGTCAAAAAGATATATCTCGAAAGCTCCCATAGAGTCCAAGCTGTCGAGAAATCACAAAGTGACAGGCAATCTCCAAAGCCTCGACTCTCGCAGCAAGCGATTGACGGCCTTCCTGAGAGTGTTAAAAAGATATATCTCGAAAGCCTTCGGAGAATTCAAATTGCCGAGAATTCACGTAAAGGCGGTCAAGTTCCAAAGCCTCAGCTCTCGCAACAAGCGATTGATAATCTTCCTGAGAGTGTCAGGAAGATATATCTCGAAAGTCTTAAGAGAACCCAAACTTGTGAGAATTTGCGTAAGGACGGACAATATCCAAAGCCTCAGCTTTCACAGCAAGCGATCGACAACCTTCCTGAGCATGCCAAAAAGATATATCTCGAAATCGTCCATGGAACTCAAACTGCCGAAAATGCATGCAAGGACGGACACCAGCTCTCGCAGCAAGCGATCGATAGCCTTCCGGAAAGCGTCAAAAGTATATACCTCGAAAGCATTAATAAAGCTCAATGTGCCGACAATTCACCCTTGTCTTCGGCAAATCGGGAGCGTACTGGATATCATCCTACACCACAACAGTCACCATCGGCATCGTTTACTCTAATAAGGCCCCAACCTTCAAGCAGTGGCCGGCCAGCACGAAGGACGGCAATAACTGCAGCTGCGATGGCTAACCTTCCTCAGATTGTGAGAAAATCCCTAGAGGAGACTCTCCATAGAACCCAGACTCCCGCAAAGAGACAGCTCACAGAAAATAGCCGGCTAGAACCAGTGTCAGCCTCCAATACAACACTTTCCATACCCGCAAAGAAGCAGCGTACGGAAGATAGCCGGCCGGATCCAACACCACCTACCAAAGCACCACTTCCCACTCCCACAACGAATCGGTGTACAGACAATAGTCGTCTAAAACTAGTACTAGCTAGGCAGTGCACAGTAAACAGCTGGCTGGAACCAGCAGTAGTTACCAATATATCACTCCCCACTCCCGGGCCACTTCAGCTTCCAAGAGGTAGCGAGATTGATACAACACGAGAAACAATGGCAGCAGCGGTCGCCAGACTTCCCCCAATTGTAAGAAGATCATTATATGCTAATGTTCAGGGAATACAAGCTCCCCATCCTATCATTTTGCCTCTTACAAGGCGAGGACGTACTGGCAAACGCCGACCAGTAGTAGTGCCAATACTATTCATGCCACCTACCACTACACTACCTCTCACTCCGGGGCCACCTCAACCTCAAAATGTTGATACGGTAGAGAGAACACCGGGGACAATGGCAGCAGCGGTCGCCAGACTGCCCCAGATTGTGAAAAGATCATTGGATGATCATGTTCAAGGAATTCAAGCATCTCAGTCTATATATCAGCCTCTTCAAAAGCAATGGCGTAGTAGACGCCGGGTGGCACAACCACTATTCCCAACGATACTAGCATCTCAGATTGTCGCGGGATCGCCAGAAGGGACTCCTCAAGTAACTACAGCAAAGAGTCAGCGTACAGACAATCCGCCGCGGAAACGAACACCACCTCAACTTCAAACAGTTCGTGTGGTAGAAAGAACGCCGGAGATGATGGCAGCAGCAGTCGCTAGACTTCCTCAGGTTGTAAAGAAATCATTGGATGATCATGTTCAAGAAATTCGAACTTCTCAGGCTGTACATCAGGCTCTTCAAGCGCAATCGCATAGTAGATGCCGGACAACACAACCACCACTCCCAGCGATGTCAGCATCTCAGATTGTCGCGGGATCACCAGGAGAGACTCTTGCTGAAGCCCAGATTCCAGACAAGAGTAATCTGCAACCAACACCACCTACCACAAAACTACCCACTCCAGAACCACCTCAACCTCGAAAAGATATCGAGGTAGAAAATCCTCCGCCCAACAAGCCAGCAAAGGTCAGACTTCCCCGAAAAGCAAAAACGCCATTGAAAGAAAAAGTATCGAAAGAAAAACCCCAGGAAACTCAGGCACCTGAGCCTTCAAGGCAGCCCCCTAAAAAGCGAGGACGTTCTAAAAAGCCCCGACCAGTAGAAACACCACGAACGACAAAATCATCGACTACCACCGCTTCGGCTTCAAAATAACAGCCAATGATGGCAGTCACGACGGAAGTCATTCGTCGATTCCTCTAGAGTGTCAAGAGAGGGCAACCCATTTACAACTGCCATGATTGATACCGACGAAGCGTCTTTCCACGGTTTATATATATCATCATATGTACGTCTATGCTACGGTCCCTTTTCTCGCACATAGTTGTAGAATGCATATCGTACATATGTACATATCTTTATGTAGATTCTTTCCCCAAAAGTAACAGGTACAGGTTGAGTTGAGGTGGAGACAATTCATCCAATTAGAAGATGTTCTTAATAATAAAAAGAATTGAACCCCACTTAAAAGTCCGCAACTTCATTAATTGAGAAGTGACGACAGTGATTATCATGATACCACATAATTGTATCGAATAGCCAATGGTACATAATCAGCCGTATATATATGTGTGTGTATACTTTCATGCACCTAGTACATGTTTTTCGAGGTGATATGTCGATATTATAGTCAAGAAGTGATAACAGTACCACTCCATCGAAATCTGACTTGATCAGAATGTGCTATTCTGGAAACCTCAGCCAAGCAACTTTACCTCATGGAGCGATATTGCTTTATATTAAAGTAGGGACCGGACTTGACACCTGATCAAAGTCTTGGCAAAGCTTGATTCTCCGCCACTTTTGTCTGTTCCTTCATACCCATCTTGTCGATATGTCCAAGAACTTCCGATACTTGGTTGGGCCGTCATATCTGCTTCCCGCGCGGCAGTTGCACTGCAGAAACAGATATTGCCCTCAAGTACCTTTGTATATATCTAAAGAACAAACTTCCCCTCTTCTTTCATCAGCCAATAGCCAACTTCCCGTTCTTCAATATCCATCTTTCTTCTCTTCTTCATCATTTTCTTTCTTACGCCTTACATATCATCGAAATCATCGCTTCCAACATCGTTCACATCATCTCCGATATCATCATTTATCCACCATGGCTTCAGAATACAAGCTTAAAGGTCTGACGGCTCTGCCACGAGACTCTGGGGATAAGGTTGAGGCCGAAATCGAGGGCCTAGAAGGTGCCAGGGTTCTCATTGTCAAGACTGATGATGGCGTTCAAGCTCTTGGTCCAAAATGCACACATTATGGTGCACCTCTCATCAAAGGCATTGTTTCCAAGGACGGACGAGTCACTTGTCCATGGCACGGAGGTAAGTCTCTTTCCTGATCTCATGTTGTACCAAGTCATTCAATCTAATGTGTGCCGTTTGTTCATATAGCTTGTTTCAGCGCCAAGACTGGTGATATCGAAGACTCGCCCGGCCTCGACGCCCTTCCGAAGTTCAAAGTTACTGAGCGCAATGGAGGTGTATACGTGACAGGAGAGCCTGCTGTTCTCAAATCGGGACGCCGTAAGCCTCGTTTCCAGTGTCAGGCCGTTAAGACCACGGATGCTGGAATCTTGGTGATCGGTGGCGGTAGTGCAACTATCGGTCTCGTCGAAGGCCTACGGCTCAAAGGCTATGAAGGCAAGATCACTGTTTTATCAGCGGAGGCATATCTACCCATCGATCGCCCAAAGTTGTCTAAAGCTCTGATTGGTGACCCCGCGAAGCTGGCTTTGAGACCCAAAGAATGGTTTGATGAGGGATCTGTGGAGTTCCTCTATGACGAAGTTGTAGCTGTAGATGTTACCGCCAAATCCGTCGACACCAAAGCAGGCAAGAAGCTAGGCTATTCTAAGCTTGTCCTAGCTACAGGCGGTACTGCCAATAAGCTTCCTGTACCTGGTCTGCAAGGAGACCTAGGAAATGTCTTCACACTGCGGACTTCGCATGATGCTGCCGCCATTAGCGCCGCCATTGGGAGCAAAGGAAAGAATATTGTGGTAGTTGGATCTTCCTTCATCGGACTTGAGGTAGCTAACGCGGTAGCCAGTGACAACACAGTTTCTGTCATTGGACGTGAAAAGACACCTCTGGGTCATGTTCTCGGTGAAAGTATCGGCGCGGGCATCAAGAAGGGCCTGGAGGCCAAAGGCATCAAATTCTACCTCGGGGCATCCACCAAGCAGGCGATTCCTTCCAAGTCCGATGCTTCGGTCGTAGGCGCCGTGGAACTCGGCGATGGCACGATTATCGAGGCTGATCTGGTGATTCTCGGCGTTGGCGTCAAGCCAGCAACCGCCTTCCTCCAGAACAACAGTGCCTTCAGCCTTGAAAGGGACGGGTCCCTAGTCACCGATGCCTCATTCAACGTCGTTGGCATCCCAGATATATACGCCATCGGTGATATTTCCAAATATCCCTACACCGGCCCCGGCGGAACCGGCGCCCCCACGCGTATCGAGCACTGGAATGTGGCTCAAAATTCGGGCCGGACTGCTGCCGCTCACATCGTCGATGCCAACGCAGTACCGCAGCTGTTCATCCCCATTTTCTGGTCAGCTCTCGCAGCGCAATTACGCTACTGCGGAAATACAGCGGCTGGCTTTGACGACATCGTAATCCATGGCGAGCCGTCAGATGGAAAGTTTTCGGCGTTCTACACAAAGGGAGACGTCGTGGTCGCTGTTGCAACGATGGGAACAGACCCGGTGATGGTTCAGGCGGCTGAACTCATGCGTGTAGGCAGAATGCCTGGAAAGAAAGAACTAAATGACGGACTCGATATACTAAGTCTTGTGGCTTGAGCATATTCTCAATACTAGAAAATGTTGTTCCGTCCAAAAAGGTCTAACCCTATTATAATTATGGAAACCCTAAGTGTTGTGTCAATTTCAACTGAGTAGATTTAAGTACAACAGAAAGTTAGTAATACACAGGTTGATTAATTATCATTATGTTTAGGATGTTATTGCATGAGCTGATAGATCATTGACAATTGAGTGATAAACCTCCATGTATTATTTTATTCATGCTATAGATTGAAGGCGTTTAATAAAGTCAAAGAGAGCTGACCACTATGTGGGTAGCAATCGACGCTAAGTTTTGAAAGGTTTGCTATTTTCCTCCTCTCAAGCCAAGAGATGGTCCCAGCTCAATAGTAAACTACAAGTTGTATATGCAAGTGGCATATTTTGGCAACAGGTGTGGTTTATTTTCTTTTTTCGTCTTTTTGATTCCAAAAGTTGTTGCGCTGAAGAATTCCGATGACGTCGTTGATCATAATACAGTCGTACTATGCTAATACATGGGACGGGTTTCTTTGATATACATGAATTTGGTATTTTGTGCGCTAGTTCTTTTCTTCATCACACAATACACCATTCTTATGTTTTTGACAGTTTCAAATACGGGAGATATCGAAGATCATGCAACATGCTAGTAACTAGCGATTATCGCTTTGAGAAAGATGGTTCGGTTGTTTGTTTTGAAACTAACGGCACCACGTCACCTATCTTGTTTGGAGTATCTTATTTTCGTCTTTCCTTATTTTACCTGAGAAACATTAGAAGTAAACCAAGATAATGGTTATTCCAGATTAGAAGGGTAAACAAGCAGTAAATATATGCATGTACAACGAAGCCGGAGAACTTTGACTCACGATGAACCAAATAAATTGAGCATGGAGAAGATAGGCGGTGATCTACCACCATGTGACATTAGAGGAAAAAAAGAAAAAGCAAAGAATTTTTATTTATTTTCTATTTTCTAGGTCCATGTGATGCCAAATGTGGTCTGTGACCTTGGTCGTCAGATTTTTCTTTCTTTTCTCTGGGTTTTTTTTTGCAAAGAAATTCGATAGTTATTCTCTGAATAATGAATCAGGGCTTATTTTCAGCTCCTTGGCCTCCCTGCCTTCCACAAAAAAAAACAAGGGCATCTCATGATTCAAATTCTAGTGATCAGAGAGATTTATTAGTACATGTGACGATGAACATGGGCGGTTAATATTCGAGAAGCGTCAAGGAAGCTCAAAGGAGGGAGAAACGAAGAAAAAATAGGAGAAAGAAAGGGAGGGCGATGCTGGGTTAATCATGATATATGAATATAACTATGTAATTTTAGGGTTACTATGAGTGTATTTATGAAAGTAAACAACAGTTTTTTAAGATTGAATGGCATGCACGATACAATGTAAATAACACTAAGACGATCTAAGCAAGTGCTTCCGCTGTAAGCTGCATGTGCCTGGATGAGAATCCACTTGCGTGCATATCTAAGATTTGTGACTAACATAGAACGTATATAGAAATGAATATGTAGTATTGAATTAAGTTCTTAGTACGACGACTCGATGTTTAAGAGTAAATTGCGCAGAAATCAATGGGTATGATTTCCGTTGGTTTGGATGAAAATAGAGGGAAAAGAGCGCCTGACTCGGAGCCACCAATACTCATATCCGATTAGACACTAGTTGGACCTTCACTATGAGTACAGAAAACCCGCTAGCAGCGGTTCTCATGATCGAAGTCTCTCGTCTATGTGTTTTGCATATAAAATATACTTTAGGCCGGGCCAGGAACCAAAGAGAAAGAGAAAATCCTTATGCAATTTCGGTGGCCCGCGCCGCAACAGACTGACTTGGGTGCACGCACATGTTAATACTGAGACCAGTGGTCTATATAAGTCCCCATGTACTACTAAAACCATCTAGTCAGCCAGCCAGCCAAAAAAAAAAATAAGAAAATTGAAAGGTATCATCGTGTGATTCCTATTGTCTTAGTGCGATAAGAACTCAGAACAAGGGAAAAAAGAGAGAAAAAAGACAAGGAAGACATATCACTGAGTGCGTGCTTGCCGCTCGGATTCGTAGTTGCTAGAGTAGTTGCAGTTGAAGTCGCAGTTGCCTTTGCTTTGCCGCTTATCTTACAATGCAGGAGGAAATAGCTCGATAGGAAAAAAGAAAAAAAGAAAAAAACAAAGAAAAAGTTTTCTTTTTTGCTACTCGTGACCGCCGCTTTCGTTGTTTTTGTTTTGATGGTGAACTCGAACTCAATTTCTTTTTCCTCTTCATCTCCTTCCATAGTCTCTGATTTTGCCACTCTTTGGACTATCTGGATCAGACAAACGTTGGTGTCTTTTGTCTTCCATTGTTTGGATCTTCTTAGCTGATGTTCTCACTCTTTGTTTTTGTGTCAATCTACCACCCCGCCTTCATACGGGCCTTTAAGAAATCCGGCAAAACCACCACAGGTCATCATCACCACCTTCTATCATTTTTTACCCTTCATTCTCTGGGCATCCTCCACGGCTCTTTCTTTTCGTTTAGCTGCTAGTATTTCTGCCCAACCACGTCGCCGCAGTTCATCAGACTTTCGGCCTCTTGCATTCGGCCCTGTATATCACACGCCCTGCATTGGATGCATGCACGACTAGGTGCACATCTTATGAAAGCCTCCTTGAAGCTCTACCTGTGTCCTATCTTAGCATAGGCTGCTTTTATCCGCTTCGCATAAACCCCCCGAGAACGGTCGATCTAGGTATTCAGGAACCAACTCTTTTCGTCTACTCCGCACTGTCCCATGTCGGCTTCAACCTCCTGCTTCCACATCTCGTCCATCGATTCTACGGGCTGAACACGCTCTACATCTTTCTCTATACTATACGTTTTCCATCGCCTAGACCGCGCTCGCCGTCTTGCCTGGGCTCTCGTTCGGCCCATTCTTTTGTTTACATATATCATCTCGGGCATGAGTGAGTTGCTCCTTTCACGCTCAACTTTTTGTCCATTTTTCTCGTCTCGTGCTCTCCTCTACCCTAGTCATCCCCGTTCTACGGGTGGTGACGACGGGGAAAGTAGGGGAGGCTGACGATCACCTGGGGGGAACGTTGCCTAGGATAACGTCCAATTCAGAAGTCAGACGGACGTCCTCGCTAGCAACCACCACATCCCATTGCCTACCAATAGATCGCGGGCTTCAGAGCTATTCAGGGCCATTTATCATATTGGCTAGTATTCAACGGCTGGGCTATGCATATTGAACCTCTTACAAGTCTACCTTGCCATTGCCGCTCTTGTTCTCGCTTATCCGCATTTTTGGCCGGTCACTTTATTGTTTTCATTTTCACCTTGCTCACTTTTTATTTACTTCTATTTTGTTGAGATATTACGACCCTTTCTTCACTTGCTGTAGCTGAGGCTGGGTTCTATTGATTTTTTCCCCCCTCTCTTCTTATCTTCTACGCTCTATGTTGGACCGAAATAGGAGTTACTACGATCTATCTCACCATATAGCACTTATTTCATTACCGAGTGCCTAGATTGCCCATCTAAGCCTCACATTCCGCACGCCACACAAAGAAAAGCAGATCTTCTGCCTTGCCCTGAACTGCGCAAATACACCATATACTCCGGTAATATATGAGGTGTACCTTTCTGATTACTTTCTGATAGTGAGTCCCTCGACTTGCTACTATTTCGGCGTCCCATAATTAGCATTCCATTCTGTTGCACGCACTATTCTGCAGGCCTCAGACCCTACGCAAACTTACAAATTCGCAAATTTTGGCTCAGGCTTGGGTTGTCATTATTGCGACAGGGTTGCTTCTGGTTGTTTTGGTACGTTTCCCTTCCTTCCATGCTCGCCTTGCTCACCGTTCCCAACGGCCTGTTTTCCAACTAGTCTAAAAGTGAGGGTAGGTGAGCTTTTGTTTCCTAATAGAACAGGCATTTTATACTGGGCCTCTAGTAGACAGGCCTTTAGCTGCTGGGACATTGGATGACTGACCAGCTTCTAGCCAGGCTTTTGCAGGGAACTTGAGTTCAACGAAGACCTTTCCCTATAGTACTTTTATAAGTCCTATGAGTATATTGCTACAATCTGCTCTTAATGCTTGGCTTGTGATTCCGTCATGAATCCCTGTCTCTAGAAACAAGAGAACCTATTCCTCGTCTGGCGACCAAATTTCGTCTCATCTCAAATTCGATTCGAATCTTTCCTCATCGTGGGCGCTCAAGCTTTTTATCTCCTTCGACAAATCTTGTTTAATTCTTTGTAACCCTCACTGATCTTTGTTTCCGTTTCTCACAACAACGGAAAGCTTTGTCACACTACACTGCATATACTTGACAATATTTTGGCACCAAAAATACCACCAATACCGCATAATAATACTACTTGGAGCCGCCTGCATATACACGCATATAGACCCTCTTTCAACGACAAGCCGGTGCATAACATAGTATACCATACACGATTATTATCTACAGCGCCTACTTAATATAATTTCACGATCGGCTGCTTACGCACGCACATATCCAGACACATGCCAAAGCCACGCACATTTAACATGTCTTCTCATTCACGCCCCGCCTCGAAGACGCCGTCACGGGCATCTACGCCTTCTTATGATCCTACACTTACTTCATCTCCTTCGGCCACATCCTCTATACATCCTCCGACGCCAAGTATGAGCTCTTCTCCTACCTGTATAAACCGCCCACTTTCTCCACCTACCAACGACCACGATGCCGCCAACGCCAGCGATGAAATCCCTATATTAAAGTGCTGCTGTGGCCGTCTCAACTGCGAATTTTTAAAACATAATTGCGCTATTCTTCAACATGTCGAAACCGATATGCGCGCTGCCGCGGCGCTTGGCCAGGTACGTTCCAAATAGAGCTTGCTTTTACGTCTCCTCAATTCTACGTGCCAACTCAAACAAAGAATGAAATAAATACATATTTGAACAAAAGTGTGTCTACTTTAGGCACTTGCGGTTGTGACCAATAGTGACTGCTGTAGCTTCGGAAGGGATTGGAACAAAGAGATGGCATGTAAAAGTCGCCCTTTGTGAGAATCCTCAGATGGATCCTCGATACTATGCGTTTGTGAAATATGGCGTTTGTATTGCCATCTGCAATTCTATCATTCTATTGAGTCTCTTCTCTAAATTGTTGTTGGGGCTTTCTTGAGACTATAACGCATCATATTTTATTCTCCATGTGAAAACCAAGTTGCGCCCATTATGAAATTGGTTCCTCTGGATTACCCATCGCTGACATTCTCCTTGCAGGCTCTTTTACACCGACACGAGACATATATGGCCGATGCCGAACGAGATCGCCTCGCCTTAGTGGCTCAAATACAATCGCTGCAAAACGACAAGCTTGAGCTCGAAGAATTCAACGAGCGCACACAAAAAGAGAACCTACAATTGATGGACCAGATCGACTCTTTGAACACATCTGTGGAAGATGCCGATATCCGCATACAACAACTCGAGGCCAGTCTGATGTCCTCGGAACAGACTGTCCGCCGCCTAGAAAGCGCCACTGCACGTGCTGCTGATATGGAGCGACAAATTGCCGTGCTTGAGTACGAGCAGGACACACTACGGAAAACTGTGAGCCGCACAGAGGCGGAAAATCGTGACACCATGCAACGGTGGCGCAGAGCTGAACGCAGCATTGTCCAACTTCAAGAGCAAATCGACCGTATGGAGCAAGAGGCCAAGGAAGAGCGCGAGCGTCACGTCGAGATTCTTGGCCGCATGGAGCGACAGCGGGAAGTTGAGCGGGAGCTCAATACTGCAGCTGGCAGGCTGAAAGGCGCAGCCGCAGCCAAAGCACTTACTTCTGCGAATGGTTTATCATCAGATACTAAACACGGTAGTAATGTGGTTTCTCACTTTGTACGAGATCTATTAGCAGATAACGCAAGCCTCCAGCTTGGAATGACCGAGCTACGAGAGCTGCTGATGAACTCGCACGATGAGATTCAAGCTCTACGTGAGCAAGTCATGTCACATCAGCCATCTTTTGCGACATTGACCAATAACACGATGCCCACTGGAATCGAAACTGACGAGCGGCCAATGTCTCCAACACCTTCACAAGGTGGTGGGGGTGGCCAGTCACGGGAGGTCCACGTGCACCATCATTACCATGTGACGCCCACGAAGCGCACAACCACAAAGCCCAAGAAGAAGCGTAACAGTCTTGTCCCCGGCGTGTTCAACCCACCACTATCAAATGCTGGTCGGTCGTCCGCTTCAACTCCCATGCACTCGCCTCGGCCGTCGATTGGCTTCAGCGATGCAGGTGATGGCATCATGTCGCCAACCCACGAGGCAGGATTTCGCAAGAGTCGGAAACGCGATTCGACGTCTTCTAGTGCGCGGATTTCCACTAAGCGTGACTCTATCAATACTACTGTGTCATCTACTCGTCGAGACTCTATTTTCTCAGAGCGTCCATCGGAGTATGCGCCGTCATCAGTACCCTCGTCGCCTGTTAGTAGCAGACGCATGTCGATTCTGAGCAACGAAGGAGGCGACTTTATGACACCCTGCCCACCGTCGCGAAAACACAAAAAGCGAATCTCAGATATATCAGTACATTTTGCTGCACCTGTCCAGCCCGGTTTCCATGCCATCGTCGAAGAAGAAGATGGCCGTACGCCGATGAGCTTGCAACGCCGGACTACAAATGTGTCCATTGCCGAAGAACTTGCAGGCATGGAAGACGAAGAAGACTTTGAGTTCGGCGAGGACGAAGACGATGAGGACGAGCAAGGCGACGATGAAGAAGAGTATGAGGAAGAGTCTCAGGACGAAGTTGCTCCGCTGCGATCCCTTCGCCGCCATGTCTCCCACGAGTCCATCATGTCGCTCTCGGGTGGCTTAGATATCCATACCCTGAAGAGCCGCCCAAGCCAGTTGACTCTACGTCCATTGGGCACAGCGTCAGCTGTTTTCACAGATGTAGTCGCTCAGTCGACTATCTCCTTCCAGGCAAAATCGGATGTTCGTAGCAGCCTTGCCGGGTTAGCCGGCGCCGCATCCCGTAACAGCACAAGCGATGCAGCGTCGGTATACTCCTCGTCACCATCCAACGGCAGCACAACAGATTCAAAGTCTGGTATAGGCGGTCGCGTATGGTCCAAATGGATGCCATGGGGCGGATACTCGTCTGCAGCGTCTGCATCATCGTCATCCTCTTCGGCTACGGTCAGCACCAGCGTGAGCTCAGCGTCATCGCTGGATGACAACTCGCCCACACCTACACAGTCGCCTATTAAGACGAGCCGTAGCCCCGGGGCTAACGTAGATAAAAACGCGCAGCCAATACCGTTTTTCCGGAACTCTGGAGTCAACCAGCCCGGACCAGTTCCTGGATACTGGCAGTCGGTCAAGACACGAGGACTTGCATCGCGGGCCCTGGCCGACAACCTGGCATAAGAATAAGCATTTGTCATGTGATTTACGTTCGTTATAGCAGATCATGTTCCTTCTGTTTCTTTGTCTCGTTTCTCTCTTTGATGTTAATGACCCTCTACATTGACCTGTAAACAAACACCCTATTTCCTTCGTTATCATATTCAATTATTT
Source organism: Davidsoniella eucalypti (assembly GCA_004009845.1). Taxonomy (NCBI): domain Eukaryota; kingdom Fungi; phylum Ascomycota; class Sordariomycetes; order Microascales; family Ceratocystidaceae; genus Davidsoniella; species Davidsoniella eucalypti. The sequence continues at coordinate 51,258 of RMBW01000052.1, read as the reverse complement.
CCTTTGTTTTGTTAGGGCAGCATCCAGTCTATGTATATGTCAGCCGCTTATTACCTATATGTTGACTTACATCATTCAACATGGACTCATGCAAAGACTGGCTGCCCCCTATTTTTATTTTATTATTTCTTGGTAAGTTGCTTTGGAATAGAGACGGCTGGTAGAGAGATCGAAACACGATTCTCTTATAGCCGGGGTCTCTTTTACTTTTATTATTGTATTGTCTTGTTTTTTTTCTGCATAGCATTTCCTGCCACGCCGGAGGCGTGTATCCGAGCTCTGTGTTGCTGTTGATTATCACAGACACACTATTCATTTCATTCGTTGCATTTTACTATTATTTATTATTTCCCAGATATAATTTTTTGATTTATTTACTGTTGTTTCCCCCCTCCCTTCTTGTACTCGTGACTTGTCAGTCACCGATAGTTTTCTTTGTTCTCATTGATACTTTATTCATACCCTGTCCCGCCGCTATTGGAGGCCTGGTGGCGACGCTGTTTCTTTTGTAGTGTTATTATTTTCAGCGATACAGTTGATATCTTGTTCGATAGCCTATATATGTATAAAATATATGCACAGTCTTATGAAGTCTATCCATTCTTGATATTCAGAAACACAGCAGCCTTCCGGCTATTGTAATACCGTACGTTACATGGCCAAATACTTTTGTGATTGGGTCTGACGATGATAATGATGGTGGCTAGGGGTGTCGATGACGATGTCCGCACATGCATAGGAGAGGCATGATTGGTCCACGGTATGCTGGCTAGGTCGGCTAGGCTAAGAAATAGCTGAAAAGCGGCATGCAGTTGGCTGTTGAGAGATATCGAGAGAGAAAGAAAAGGAAAGAAAACGGCGATGGCATGTCTATCCGATGAACGGATAAGACCAGGCTGGGAATAAGAACGACATGGGGTCCTAGAAGAGATACAGTGAGAAAAACAGGGACTTTGTACTGCAGAGCCTGCTTGAATAGAGGAGGGAGAACATCCTCATTGTTACATTTGATATAGTTTCATCTCATGAATGTTGCGTTTTGCTACGTCTTATACAGAAGACAATGGAGTTGAGAACTGACGAAGCCAAGCTTTTCATGAAGAACACAAGATATTAAATTTTCAGGTCTTCGCGTAAAAAAGGAGTTCTTGATTGTCTTTTTTTATTTATTTTTATTTTTATTACAGCTAACTGCATATTTAAACTGGGAAGATCTGGTTCCCTATCTGATTTTTCCGCTCCGCTGATCCTTTTTTGCTGGCGGCGGTGGAGAAAAAAAAAGCCTTGATTTACTTGACTTTTTACTTTTTTAATACTTTTTTTTTAACAGCTTTAGAATTGCTCGTTTAAAATGGGTTTGTGACCGGGGGATGGAATCCAATATTGAATCGGGAGGAGGAAGTGGTGAGGAAAAGAAAAGAAAGGAATTCGGGCGACATTAGGAAGAAAAAGGTCCCATGTTTTCCGGTGCCGTTTTATCCAGATCCGATTTTGTCTTTTACAAGGCCATTGTTTTATTTTATTATATCACTTGTTTACTGTTTGTATAAACGGGACAGTCTCGTTTCGTTAGCCAGCCTGATGTTTTATTATGTTTACTTTCCTGCAGATGCGATGGACGATCGAAATGGAAAGACAATGAAAAGACTAGAGATTTCAACAAAGACTTGCTTAGTATTGGTTGATTCTTGGCTCGGCAAGTCGGGTAGGGGAAGCTACAGAAAATAATAGGGCGGAGGAGGAGGAAAAAAGAGATATAAAATAAGAAAGACGAGGGGGAGGAAGAGGAGGAGAAGGAGAAAAGAAAAAGAAAACACGAAAGGGAGTTTTAGTAGGGACGGAAGAACGCTTCTCTTTTGTTTTCTCTTCATTTTCTGCCGAGGACAGCTTGGGAAGCCTTTTTAGATATCGAGTGTCGTGTATGTACCTTGATCAAGTATAATAGACAGGAAGCCTGCTTTGGGCTGCCGACATTGGGCTGATTGATAAGGCTGAAGTGCTCCTGCCTGTTCTGCTGCCCAGATTATACTATCACGGACTCGAGCATACGAATAAGAGGAGGCAGATATTCGGGCCAGCCTTTTCTTCTTCGATTGGTTTATTATTCTTGTTTTTGTTGTTGCTTCTTTGTTGTCGTCGTATACCCAGAGTCATCCCGCCGTGTATATACATTATATATATTCCGCTCAACCATATATCCCACATCCCACCCACACCTAGTCTGCTAGGCTCTTCCCAGCCATGGACATATGCCCGTCCATCAGCGGAAACCAGGATCTTTACGGCCTGGGAATCCGCATCGGCGTCTATCTACAGTGGATATCCTCGTGGCTCAGCATGTTCGCCGACCCGTTCAGCGCCCAGGACATCCACGACTCCAACTCCGTCTTCCTGTTCGCCATGATCGTGGCCACCACGCTAGCCGCCCAAGACGGCAGCCTCCACCCCGTCGAGGGCTACATCATGCTGCAGTTCAGCATGGGATTTCTGGCTACGGTGTTGAGTCTGGTCGGTGTCCGTGTACAGCTCATGACGCCCGCTGGCGTAGCCGAGCTGTTCCGCGCTATCGAGGCCCTGCCCAACGACGTGCGGCAGAGCATGATCAACCAGGGCTTCTTCAATAGCTCGGCACGTGCCAACGGGGCTGCGGACGCGGCATCTGTTCTTTCGATCCGCAGCAGGCGTAGTCGCCGGGACAAGTCTTCGTCCTGGTGTCTTCCCGTCTCTCTGCTTCGCCGGAAAGGCAAGAACAACGTGTCTGGCGGGGATCTTGCTGCTTCGACCGACAACGTAGACGCTGGCGGCAGTGATATCTTGGACGGAGGTGATTCGGTGCAGACTGGTCCGTCTATCAAGCGAACGTTTGGCCAGCGCACGAAGCGTCTGTTTGGCAAGATCCAGATCTACCTCTTCATGACGCCCATGGCAGCCCTATCGTTTTTCAAGCTCCCGTTTCTGTCGTGGAGCGGTGTGCTGTTCCGTACTGTGATTGGCGGCATGGTGTGTGGCTTCAACGTGTGGTTCTGGTATGCCGGTCTAGACGACATGATGTCAGGCCAGATATGCACCACACAGGTCTTCATGTTCTACGAGGCCACGCTGACAGGCAAGATCCTGCTCAGTTACCAGATCCTCGCCGTGATACTGCTACTGCCCAGTGCCTTGACGACCCTTTACCTGAGCATTATCTCGCTCCGTCTTGTCATATTCTTCATCATCTGCCTGTACCGCGAAGCCAACGCAAGACGCAAAATCAGACGACTGCGCCGTGACAGTATAGCTGCGCACAAGCGCACCAACAGCGGTTTCAGCGACACACATCTCGGCGGCACCAAGGCGGTCGAAGAGCAAGCCCGTGCTAAAGCTGCCAAGGAACGCATGGTGCAAAGCACGCTGCGGGCTGTCGAGGCCCTGATGCAGCCCATGGAGGGCTTGGCGGCCGGCGGGACTTTCGGCGCCGTCTTGGGCGGTGGTGCGTCCGGAGCTGCGGCCGGTGGCCATACTAGTGCCGGCGTGACGCCTTTCGTTACACCAGAGTTCTGGGCTACGCCGTTAGCGCGTATTCCTAGGGCGTCAGACTTGGTCAAGGTCTTGGCGGCGTTGCTGGGTAGTGGCGTGGACAGCGAGGTTACCGAGACAGAACTGCATCTAGCACAAGTAAAGTCAGTATCCTTGGGCCAAGATTGGTATATGAAGGAGTGGTGGAGGTGCTTGGCTTGGGGCTAACAAGTTTCACTTATAGGTTCCATCATCGATGTGTGGCAGCAGTCTGGAACTTGTGTTTGTTTCTTATGCTGCTATGGTTCATCTTGTCGATCGAGCTAACAATCCGGTACAACGATGTACAAGGCACGAACGAGATCCGATCAACAGGCCAGCTGATCCCGTTCATCATCGGCATCGTAAGCTGTGCACAGGCCATAAAGAAGGCCATCATTGTTGCCATAAAGCGAGTGAGTATTCCCCGGCCATGTTCTTCTTTCTCTGTCCTATAAGAGGATATATTGGACTGACGCCATCGATAGGCCTACCCCGACTGGGCCGAGACGAAGCTCGAAATTTCACCGGACATGCACGGTGAATTGCGTTTCCGCATCGAGAAGTCTAGCACGATACCCAGTGTTGGTGTGACGGCAGCCGACGCACAAACGCTGGCAATTCCAATCATCCACACAGACGACGAAAACGACGAGAAACAGTTCGACGACTCCGGCGTAGAGAGACGAGGCAGCTATGGGTCGAACGAGCTGGTCTTCGAAGACGACGCTGGCGATGGCGGCGAGGGTCAGGTTCTGGAGAAGCGGAATTCGAGACGGTCACGCAGATCGCCCTCGCCGCGGAACGAGTCGTCTCTGTCGAGGCTGAGCTGGACGACGGCTAGATCTAGCACGGGCAAGGCTAGAGCCGGCACGTCAAACACGTTGAGTCCGGAGTCGGCGGCACACATGGTTCCTACGATATCGGTGACCACGGCGGAGACACCGAGGGCGGGGAAAAAGAAGGCGGAAGAGGTAGAGGAACAGGAGAAGGACGGGGAAGAGGGGGAGCAAGACGACGATGATGGAAAGGCGGCGGATGAGCCGACGGACGCGGCAAAGCCAAGATAGGCCGATCATCACGGGGGCTTGATGCTATCTGGTCTGCGCGGTGATGTGAGACGGGGAGAGGCATCTTGTTAGATGTTGCCTTGGCCACTTGTTAGTGAGCCACGAAACGACTACGATATGATGATTACACGACTTGACACTAGCACTACAACTAATAGAAGGCCCAATTACAGAGCCGGGAGACACATCGGGGGCGTCGATGAGTCTTGGGACTACACAAAGATACATAATAGACATGCTTTTTCTCTTATTGATGTACTATATATTTACACGATATACTGTATGCACGCTACTCTAGAAGTCCAACACATAGACAGGCCAAAGTCTGTTTCTTAGCTTAGTAATGCTGATGCAGCCAAAGGTAGGGTTCTCTTATGTGTGATGGAAGAATAGGAAAAAAGAAACGACACTAAAGCCAGGAAAAGACTGGCGGTCAAGCTGAGTACAAAGAAAAAAAAGAAGAAAAAAAAGAAAACTAAATTCTCAACTTCTCTTTTCCTAAGAAGAAAAAAAATATTAAAAATATTAAAAAAAAAAGAAAAAGAAAAAGAGGCAACCCTTGTCTTATAAACGAACTTTTACTAGTCCCGATTAGGGCAAAGCTGAAAATTATAGAAGAAAAAAAGAGGTAATCAGGCTTGTTTTTTCTTTGGTTGAAAGCTGACAGAAGAACAATAGTGGGCCCGGATTTCCTTTTTGGGACGCACAAGGTTTAGGCAAGAATAATTTGAACGTTCAGCCATAGCCGACCCACAATTGTTCTGCTTTTTAAATTCTTATTGTCATTTCATTCTCTGAATTTCTCTCTTTCTTTTGCCTGCCGTGTCTTGTTGACTTTTGGTTATTTCAAAACATGACAAAAAGCTTTACAGGCACATATCGTCTTTTCCTTTGTAAATGCAACTACAGATATTTGAATGTCGGATTTCAATGAGTTAGTCAGCATAAAGGCTCCATAGTAACTATCATATCATAGTCGTATCCATCTTCTCTGTCGTTGCCTATTCTAGGAAATACAAACATCTCACTCCAGCCTGGGTTACAGACAGACAAGGCAGTGGTACTAAGGCAGTGGTACTATCTATTATTGCTTAGTTCTGATCGGTCCAAGGCTAGTTCTTAGTTCTCTACCTCTCCCTTGCCTGGTTCCGCCGTCCTCCGTTCTTGGGAGACTTTGTCTACTGACGCCATGTCCTCCATTAACCGGTCAAGGGTGAACCAGGCTGACGAAGCCCTACTCTGATCACTCATTTTTGTGTAGTCAAATTGTCAGCGTGCTGAACCGAACAAGAAGAAGGATTTTGACCTCCCAATCGAGTAGCCCGGCACAAGAATTGGCCATGGCCACTCTGACCGTATCTGTATATCAAATTCTCAAACTCAGATAAGTGAGGATGATAAAACCCAAAGCAAGGGAGATGGTCAAGCCTTGACACAGAGGGCGTGATAAGGGAGACTCAGACATTGACTTTAGACTTGACTGGACATCTCCGCCTGAGAAATACTGTATTTCCTTTCTTCCAATTTTTATTTTCAAGGCTTACTGTGTAGGGAGGGGGTTCTCTTTTTGACCCCAAAGAAGCAGGCAGACCGTATGAAACCCCCCCGAGAACTTGTGAGTCTCTCTGTATGTATGCATCTGTATCAGTAAAGACGGGTGGTAGAGAGGGCGGTGATGCTTGAAAATATTTATGACAAGTTAATCTGACAGAGAAGGCGGGGAAGAATAGATAATGCATGTGGCTGTCGGATCTTTGCTTGATATGGGAGTTATCCGAGGCCGAGACCACTCACTTGATAGCAAGAAGAAACGAACCGAAAATGAAAGCAGAAGAATGAAAAAAAGAGGACATTTGTTTGTAGCCATACCTGTTGGTTTTGACACTGGAGGGATAGATTCATACACCCTTTCCCACAGCTATCTGAAGCCCGAGGATATCCGTCGGTATGGGATCCCAATTTGTATCATCGTCGAAGAGATGGACTTCGTCACGGACAACCAACACACATGTTAAGAGACAAGACAAAAGACAACAGGAAAGCCAGATATATATCGGTACGCCAATGGGCTAGACACAAGAAGGTCTTAATCGATGGATGATATTACATGAATGTCAGACCCAACCATGATCTAGAACCAACCTGAACTCGAGTGAAAAGGAAGGAAAGATATTGGGGGGGGGGGGAATGAGGGGTGGCTTGAATATGAATAGATATGTATTGTATACACGGCTTAGAAGAGCGAACGGCCGCACGGCACAGAAACACAAGACGTGGCAGACGGACAAGACATGATGTCTCTGGGCCTCTATCTGTAGAATTCCATGACCTTAGTAAGAGACGTGACTGGGCATCTGTATATCAAGCATCAGAGGTGATTATGACGAGTTGGACTGATAGAGGGCGGTGCGGGGGAAGAAGAGGCAGAAACAGGTGGGCTGATGGGGTTTTATTTTCTCTTATATGCTTTTGCATCTGCATCTGCATGATGCATGTTTTTGATAGACACATACAGACCATTTCATATACATCTGTATGAATAGCTTGAGTGTTTTTTGTATTTCTAGCTTTCACATGTCCCAAGTTTTGACGCCGAGTCCAGATTTCGGATCCGTTCAAGATGATGATCAAGAAGCGGGCGGGAGGAAGAGAGCAGAAGAATGAGAAAAGAAGAATGAAAAAAGAGAGGATGAGGAAGAGACATGGACAGAGAAAAAAAGACTAGGCTATGGTCAAGGCTAGTCAGTTCTAGGCTAGACTTTGGTGATCAAATTCGCATAGCAGGCGCCCTCGAAAGTACTGATAGTTAGTTGTCCTGTAAGATGACACCATCGCCATTAGAAACTATGCATCTCTAAAGACAAAAGAGAGAAAGAAAAAAAAAACACCTGAGCTTGGGTTGGTGCTATGTTGGACAGCCACTGTACCGTAGCCCGGACTTTTTCCTATTATTTGTCTTTCTTGCTCTTATTACTGCGTATCGTACAGTGAAGATCACGCATGGTTATGAATACACAATCTTAGTCTAATAGGGTCAAAAAATGCTACAAAAGACTTTTACTTATCAAGGACACAGACAAAAAAGCTTGTGGAACTTGGTCGTGCTCGGGCCTCGTTCAGCGTCTGTGCTTTTTAGACTTCATTTCAGGGATAGGGTTATAAACAAAATGCACATTCTGGTAAAGAAAATAGAGAAAGGCTTGCTTTTATTGTCTGCTGTGACGTGGAAACTCTGATTGATTTGCCAACAACTGTCACGTCAAGTCAAAAGCTATAGTTTGATATGAGCCCCAGATTTGACTTGGACATCAATTTCTGATTCCATATCTGTTATCTATGAACTGAGGATACAGCGAGTACCTCGAGTTGGTTGCAAGTTTGTAGAGTGAATAATCACAAATCATGAGAAACAGGTCTCAGCCTTCGCCATGTCCGCTTCCAAAAGGGAGTCGGAACGCAAGTCTAGCGGTGCGATCTGTATTCTGCATGACCATGAGACGTCGTAGGAGTCGGCAATAGTAGGTTGAACATATAGTTGTATATCTATGCTTTGTACATATCGGTGTGCGGTAGTACGTCATCACAGATGGGATACATGTCGACCTTTGGCTATCTCTATCCCTCTCTCTCCCTCTCTTAGACCTGCATATGTATCTGTATCTATATAGTTCGTATTCGAGAGCTGTTGGTTGGGTGTAATACGTGATGGGGTAGTCAGTCAAGTTCATGTCTCTGCTTCGTTCTTGCATTCGTGCCGCGACATATACTTGATGACTGCATATCCCCCCCCCCCCCCCCCCCCCCCCCCCCCCAATCACTTTGAAAACATGTGAACGAATGTCTAAGTTGCTGCCCTGGTGGACAGTTGTCTGAGATGGCCAAGTCCGACGTGCTGATATGGGCAACGACAACGAGACTGTGAGCTTAAGACGGACAGTTGATAGCTATCCCAACTGGGATTTCTTGTTGGTAACATGTCATTGATACACTGGCACAAGATCGGTCTGTTTCCTGGTTTTTAGTGATCATCGAGTGGTGGAAGTTGGGTTTTGTGACTCAGCCAGCCAAACAAGATGTTCTCTGTAAATTCATGAATATATGCTATCATGAATATATGCTATCATGTATGCGTACAATATATGCTCGAGTCAACTGTCGGTGGCTCGTTTTACCAAGGCTATTTCCTGACTTGACAATCAGCCGCTTTTGGAAGTTCCTCGTTTTGTGGTTATTGCCGCTCTTGTTTTGCCCTTTCTTCTAGCTGTTCCTGAGAAAGAAGACCCTTTAGTCGATTGTCCGTCTGTTTTAGTCTCTTTAATTAGTGGCTTGTTCTTGTGTTTTTTTTTTTTTGGTTTGGGTTGTAGCCCTGAAAAGATTAGGCTAAAGAATATTAGTAAAAAAACAAAATAATAATAATAATAAATTTACTGAAATGTCTTGCTTCTTACGGGCTGAATAACCAAAGAGAAAAAATAAAAACAAAACACGTTTTAATTGATAGAAAAAAAGAACACCTTAGTATCAATTATTTCCTGCCCTAACTAACATTCTTTCCTTTTTTGCTCTAGATCGACCCTCTAGATCAGCAACTACTTACGCAGCCCACGCACTTGTTTCTGTTGTCTGTTTTTCCTGCCAGCCAATTGCTTGAACATCTGCAACTACTATTGCAATCACAATACGTACATGCGCATTTAATCTATTTATCTTTTCTTCCTTCTTCTTCTCTGATTCACTTTTGCTTTCGAGTTTCCCTTGCTGCAGCACGCACGATATATCTGTAAAATGTTCTTGTCGGTGTCCTCGTGACGTGACGTGGTTTTTATTTTCATTTTCGTGTCTTTATTCATGACAAAATAGACACATACATTCTGTGTACTATGTGTCGTTGTATATATGGCTGCCATTTCCACCCATATACAATAATATAACTCTCACTAGTAACTACCCCTTCCAGACAAACTGCCGGGCGTTTATCCATTCACTGGGCAACTTCTTTTTTCTTCAGATTCAACCTGATCCAGCGTAACTACCGCTTATCTTGGCCTGTCCGACTGTTAGAGTTGAACCTACCTACAAAAACTGTGTTTATCCTGAATCTTCTTCCCTATCTCTTATTTTTTGGCGCATCTCTGTCCTCCATTCTTCAAGCTTAGCCGTTAAGAAATTATCGTCAGGCTTCGTTTTTCTTATATCTTTTTGTCTTCCCTTTGCTTCGGCCGTCAATTCGCGGCTGTTTCTGTTTGATTCGGCATTCGATATAGCGGCCTTCCTCTTTGCCTGCCCCGTACTAGTGCTACGACTGTTTATTATCGCTGCTACGCCAGCGCCTTTGATTGAATTCTGCCTTGTTTTCCTAGCCCAACCTGTCCTCAACTTGTGACATTGCATCTCATCACAGCTGGCATATTCTGTGTCATTTTCATCACTGCATCTGCCGCTATTACAGCGTCTATTTGCAGGTAGTCTTGTCCTCTAATCCCCCACTTCAAGCCCGTGCTTATTGCCTGGCGCTTCATCGCGGCTGGCTAGTTAGTTACCCGCCTGTTTATGCTTTGATCTTCCCTTCCTTGGCCTACGCTTGCTCGCGGCAAGTCGTGCTCGCATTGTTTATTCTTTTTTGTTATTTTTTTATTTCGTCTCTGCCCGTGCTTGCTACCGCTTGCACCAAGTCAAGTAGTGACTGCTGGTAGCAACTTCAGTGGCCCTCATTGCCCGCCATGAGTATCACCGATGGTGTAAGATGCCCCTTGCCTTCTCTCATATCGTGACAATATCACTGTCTTGCTCCAACTAATCTCTAACATTCGCTTACTCACATCGTCATAGTCTTCTGATCCCCGTATCGGCTCGTCCACGAACAGCTCTACTGGAGGTACACTCAGTAAAGTCAGCTCGTCAGACTCTTCGTCTTTTAGCTCCATCATCAGCACTTTGGTTCCTGTCTTGGTGTATACCGCCATATGCCTCGGAATCTTCTGGGTTCTACGACATAAGTTTCCGCGCGTCTATTCCCCGCGAACTGTCGTGAAAAGCTTCCTGCCGCAGTATGTTTGTCCTACCTTGCTCTGATAACTATCAATGTTTGTTCTTGTGTACGATATGACATCTAACATCACCACCTTTGGGAGCATAGAGAGCGGAGTGACCCTCTGCCTAGTCATTTTTGGAAATGGATCTTGCCCTTTTTCCAGATCGAAGATACATTTGCTCTCAAGCATGTATCTCTCGATGCTTACCTGTTTCTGAGATATCTCAAGATCCTCTCCATGCTTTGCTTCATCGGACTTTGTATAACATGGCCCATCTTGCTCCCGATTCACGTCAAGGGAGGCTCGGGCCTTTCTCAGCTCGATAGTCTAACTATCGGAAACGTCACAGATGACGGCCCTTTTATGGTACATGCCATGGTCTGCTGGGTCTATTTCAGCATTGTCTTCTACACCATCTTCCGCGAGTGTATCTTCTATATCAATCTGCGAAATGCCTTTTTGTTTTCCCAATACGAAAGCCAAAGACTTTCTGCGCGAACCGTCCTTTTCACCTCGGTCCCTGACCGCTACAAAGACACAGCTCGCCTTCGTAAACTTTTTGGAGACTCAGTCAAGAATGTCTGGATTCCTAAGAATGTCAAGCCTTTGGAACAACTGGTCAAACAGCGCAAAAAGATTGCTTATCGTCTGGAAAAGGCTGAAATTGCCCTTATCAAACTTGCCAACAAGAATCGGTTGATAGCTATGGGCGGACAAATCCCTTCCGAAACTGAGCAGTTGCACCCACAGTTTAGAGCTGATAATATCGGCAACAATGACAATGACGATTCAAGTGATAGCTCTGATTCATCACCTGGTCTCGAAAACTCGCAGACTCTAGGAGATCGGGATATAGATTCGAAACCTGCTACTACACTGCCTGCCTTGAACGGTTTTATGCCACTCCTCAATACCAACTCCGGTGATGCTCAGCTCGTCCAGATCACCAACACTGGCAGTGCGGGCCTCGAACTGGAAACTTTGAATTTCGGTAGCTTTACGGACGAGTTTACACAGCACGCATTGCAGCAGCCACAAATGACAGCCTCCAGCTCTATCGACTCTACCACCCATTCTTCATCGACTAACGCTGATTCATCAAACCAAGGATCACCATCTAGCCAACAGCCTAGCTTTGAGTTAGAAGAAGAAGCCCAAATCTTACAGGACACCCCAGCACGACCATCAGCTGTACAGTTCGCGCCTGAGCAGACTGGCTTACCGGAACGGTTCCAACCTAGATCGGATCTCGAGGCTAATAGATCACATAGCACTTCATCGATCAATGGGCAAGTTGCTAGCCAATGGGTTGCTGCTGAAGACCGTCCGCACCATCGCCCCATCAAGAATCTATTCCGTCGTGTCGATACCATCAAATGGTGTAGACAAGAGCTCCGCGAGCTGAACCCGGTTATTCGTAAGATGAGAAAACAGCTATTGCAAGGCGAAGGTGACTCGCTAGCCTCGGTCTTTGTCGAATTCTCCAACCAAGCTGACGCTGAAAAGGCGTATCAGACGTTGACTCATCATTTGCCGTCACACATGTCATCTCGCTACATTGGTGTACGTCCTGAAGAGGTAATCTGGCCATCGCTTGAACACTCATGGCTTTCACTTATTGCTCGTGAGACGGGAGTCACTGCTCTGATCTATGCTGGAATTGTGTTTTGGTGTATTCCCTCGGCTTGTATCGGTGCTATTTCCAACATAGAGGCCTTGGCGAAATACTTACCACCTATCAAGTTCATTCTGCTTCTTCCCAGTGTCATCAAGGGTGTCATTCAGGGCTTCTTCCCTGCGCTGATGCTCTCTCTGTTGATGGCAATTGTGCCGTACTTGCTAAGACACACGGCATCCATCTCTGGTGTACCATCACTGTCGCTGGTAGAGATCTACGTACAACGCAACTATTTCCCCTTCCAGGTTGTCCAGGTCTTTCTGATCACTACCATCTCTTCTGCTGCTAGTGCTGCCCTGATGTCTGTCATCAAGGCGCCTCTTTCGGCAACCTCGCTACTCTCCGAGAATCTCCCGAAAGCTTCCAACTTTTATATTTCTTATATTCTTGTTCAGTGTCTCGCTGCTGGTGCTGGAGCCATGGCGCATCTTGTGGATCTGATTAGACATCAGTTCTTGGCCCGACGCATGGAGCGACCTCGCTCCGTCTTCAAAACCTGGCACCGCATGCGTCCAGTCCACTGGGGTGCTATCATGCCCGTGTTCACCAACATGGGAGTGATTGCTCTCTCGTACTGTTGTATCGCCCCTCTGATTTTGTTCTTCGCATCTATTGGCATCTTCATCATCTATCTGGTTTATAGATATAACCTGATGTTCACCTATAAGTCTGACATCCATACTCGCGGCCTTATCTATCCTATCGGACTCATGCAGCTTCTCACTGGTCTTTACCTTGCAGAAATCTGCATGATTGGATTATTTGCGCTGCGATCTGCTTTGATTCCCATGGCTCTGATGATCATTTACTTGGTCATGACTGCAATCGCTCATATGTTGCTGTCGTCGGCGATCAATCCGCTACTTTACAACCTCCCTCAGTCTCTGGCTGTTGAAAGCCACGAACTTGCACGCGGCTCTAACTTCCAGATTGGAGGTGACGATATCATCGCTAACTCCGATAGCCAGAATGGTAGCAGCAGAAGAAATAGTACTAGCAATGGTAATAACAGCACCAACGACAACAGCACACGGTTCCTTGATATCGACGACGGCTTTGTCGTTCCCGATAGCACTAATTACGAAGATCACGAACATATAGGCAATCGTGGCTTTGATGGCGCTAGCGGCATCTTGAAGAATGTCTTCAAACTGGGAGGCAACAAAGCGTTCAAGGTGACGGATAATTTTTTCGAAAAATCATATGTTGCCCCAATCGCTGGCTATTTCAACTACTGGATCAACCCGCCCCGCGATATCAAGCCCAACTTTGTGTTGCGCTGGCTGCACCCCGAGATCTATGACGATTTTGCACACATGCAAACACTGCTTCCTCCACCACTTCAAGATCCGCGGGAGTCATATCCTCAGGATTATATGCGTAAAGCCTATTGGCCATCGGCCATGTCAGAAGAGCCAATGTGTCTGTGGATTCCACGGGACGATGCAGGCGTCAGCAAGCAGGAAGTCGAGCATACATCCAAGGTCGTCAATATCAGTGATGAAGGCGCGAGGCTGATGCCGAATGGCCGTATCGTGGTCGACATCGACAAAGCGCCATTTTACAAGGATCGGGTCGTGTATTGATTTCGTTTGTCCTATCTATATCTGTTTTTACTCTGCTTTGTTCTATATTGTAGTCAAGTAATGTTGTTTGGAAATATTTTTGGTCGTTTTCTGTATCTATTCTGGGTTTTCTTTTCTTCTTGTTCTATATCTCTTTTTTTTCATCTTGTCAGTATATTCGGCGTTTTATCGGATGGGTAGGAGCAACCATCCGCGAAATATCTTTGTTAATATTTCACCTCTTCTTCGTCTCTATTGGGGGTAGCTTATTAAGAAATATAGACTAGAGCAAGCACCTGATGGCGAGAGAATATGAGGACATAATTCGAGTCACGTATGTATCGAGTGACTTGGATGTGGATGGCACCACGGCCCCTTGAAGCGGGGATATGTTCAAAGTCTATGTTGTATATCAGTTTATTTAGTTACTTTTTTGCCTTGATTCTATAGTTTTTATTGATACAAGTGTTAAGTTGCAGTTGGAATATGCTATTTCTCTTTATTTCGTCCTTTTATCTTCTTGCTATACCGCTTATATTTAAATAGGACAAGATATCACGTATTAGGCCAGAAAAAAAGAAGAAGAAAAAGAAAAAGACATCCGTTAAGCTCTCCTTGGCTCCAGCAATACTTACGAAATTGCTCGCTATCGTTCCTTAGATTATCCCCTAACTTGAGACTATATCTATAGACTCGCCTAGCATAGTGTCTAAGTTGACTATTAACTTCTCCTTCTCTAGATACCAGCTGACAACCAATGCTCGTCTTGAATTTTTTCTCAATAAATCTCGGCGTATCTCGGCACTAACTAACACTGTTCTTATACACCGCTGTAGAATATTTATTACAAATCACGAACCATGCCTATTTATAAGATCACAAGCCTTGAGTGACTAAATCACACACCCCTTTACAGCCATTCTCACCTTTAGCTATACCTCAAGAAAGCTTTTAACATAAATAGAAAATAAAGTTGATCAAGCCATAGCTCACAACGTGGCTAGTTGGCGGAAAACTAGGAGTTGAGAGAATGTGTGTTATAACCTTAGTTATACTGTTAGAACTTGGTTGATAATTGTCGATAAGAAGCTATTTTATATTTAGACTATTGTCAAGAATATTCATATATAAAAGATCGATACCATCTCCTCTTAGACAACGTGTCTTTGGTCTATGCTTATACGTAGCTATCCGACTACAGTAGCTCATTAGGTTTGTATGACCAACCGTCATAACGTAGACATTGCTACTGCTACTTCAACTTGCTGTATAGGCGCCGATAGAGTGAAGTGTCATGTTCTATGTACCACTTATCTTGACTCAGTATATCATACTTTCCTTCCTTACTAAAGTCTCAAATAAGCAGAAATATTCCATGTGACATTTCTTGTGCTGCTTCACCCTGTGATATCAACTCGCGTCGATAGATGTTTGTATCCCCATCACTACCTAGATGTTTAAAGGTTCCTGATTTCTTCCTCGTGGCAGATCTACGGCCGGGATAGACCGAACTAAGATCCGTATTCCTCGTACTTGGTGTTCTAATTGCAGAAACCTTTTGTACTTCTAGATACACACTGTAGAATATACCTGTAAAAGTCATATCTATATCTCACTCCCATCCACCTGAAATCACACCCTGCATTATGCAATATTCTTGTTAGAAGGTCGCTTAGTCTATATCTACTTGTGCGTGTTCCCTTTCTTTCTTTTCGTGTAATGTATCCTAAGAATCAATAGACTACCAGTTGTAGGCGTACTTGCTTTCATTGTTGGCATCGGCGAGATGATTAAGGCCTTGACTAGAGGTATTCGTCAGTGGAATCCTTTTATGGCTTACAAATCTTACAAGTTAATACATAACCTTTTCAGTATTTTCAAAACACACAAAAGTGAAACTCTTCCTGAAAAATATTAATATACATTTTCACATGTAGCGAAAAAAAAATTCAAGGTGGGGGGATTCAAAAAAATTGAACTGGAAAACAGACCATCCAACTACTATCGCCATCTTAGTAGCAAAGCATCCAACTAGGGCAACATGGACTTAACCGAGAAAAATAGACGCCGATCCCCGCAAATACGTATACACATAGTCAGTTGTAGCATGATAAGTATCTTACTAGCCATCTTCTTCGAATTAGACAAGATAAAACCCTCGTCCTAATCTATGCGAGATTAACATCACCCGTGTATACTTACAATTATTCAAGGCGATCAGTTCATAATATCACAACACTTTAAAAATCATGAAAGTCTGAAAAAGACTTGAATTTTGTTTTGTATAGAGGCGGCAAATCTCTCATGAATTCCCGAAAATGAAGTATAATAACTTGGGATTGAATTCCTTCAGATGGATAAAGAAATAGAAACATAGATAGTCAATGAAATAACTTGTTGGTAGCGTATTCATGCTTTCTAGGAACAGTTATGGTTAAAAAAAAAAATCTATATACGGTATAAGTTGCCATGTTTAAAAAGAAAACTTAAGGAAAAGAAAGACTACAAGGAAGGTTTGGCCGATCTAATCAATCAGGAGGACCTGACGTTCTGTCCACCGAGTCCACTACTGATCTAATCTTATCAGATGCGCGAATGATCAGATAAAAATCAAGGAAGCTCGCCAACTCAAGTGGGGCTTCTTTCCCTCTTGGCTCTGCTTTGGGCACTTAGCACACCGGCCTAATACCGGGAATGCATTTTTGAAAGGTCACAAAAGGGCTTTATAGGTGTGATCTTGATCTGTTCGTACTTTTTTTTTCTCTTTTGTAGCTCTATTCTTCGTGTCTAAAAACGAGTCAAAGTAGGTGAGTTCAGCATCATAAGAAACAGAACATAACCAAGGCCTACCTCTAGCTTGTTCGAGGATAGATAGAATAACGACGCCATTCTTCGAAACCCTTTTTGATCTTAATAAATATACGGAGAGGCTGGAGACATCTCTAGCCAATAGATATTCTTTAATGCTCGGATATCAAGTCGCTTTGACTAAGAGATGGACAAGAGGCTTGCCGTGGCATAGTTTTTTTTTTCTTTCTCATTCTTTTTTTCTTGGTCATCGGTGGTCTCGTGGCATGGCATCGTTCAGTCCCCCCCAAAAAAGCTATAGTCTTTCAGGAAATATACATTAGAGACTATTTTGAAGGGACCAGTGACGCTAGTGGCAGCACTCATGGTGATACGCTAGTGTTCATATAGTAAAATACCGGACTTTTGTTTCTCTTTCTCTTATCATTTTCAGCAAGATCTATATCACTAAGCGTTCATGAACGAAATCTATCTTTTGGAAGAAGGGCTAGGACGAGCTATGGGTAATAGATCTAGATCAGGTCTAGTACGTGGCAAGCAATCGTAAGACGACCTAAGCTACTGGCTGGGTATCTTTGTATATTCTCTTTAGCCTACTTTGTATTTCTGAAGACAGGATGACAAGAAGAGGTCTTCTCTCCTCTCGATCAGCAGATCAAAGTTCCCTCTTTCTCTCGTCACTCATTTCATAGATCGAAAGTCTTGTTGTTATTTGATTCTATCTGTTATCTTTATCTTTACCTCTATATCCTCTAATCATAATGCGTGCTGCCACCCATCTCTGCCGTTGCGGCCTGTGTCTTTGCCCACCCCGTCCTTGCCGCGGATGATATGGGCCCGGCTGCTTGCCTATGGCCCGAAAATCGTGTCTGGAGTTCCGCTGCCGACAACACGGCTCCCTGTGGCTCCGTTGCCAACTCTGGCAACTGCATCACCTTCCCTATGACTAGATCCAATGCTAACCTGACCTTTTATTCTATAGGCAATGGCCGTCTGGCTCTGGTTGCCCAGGAGGAGTCTGCTGCCATCCACATTGGTATTTCGTACGTTAACAGTAAGTTTCCCGCAAATATCTTCATCTTAGGGTATACAAGTACTAACTCAAAGGGCGCAGGCCCTACGTCGATCAGCAACTTTGATATCATCTTCACGCGTTGGTCACCGTACCTGATGCCGTCTCCAACATCACCTCGGGCACCAGCGCCACCTTCAACATGTTCTACACGCTAGAGGACAGCGGCGAGATCTACTATGCCTGTGCCGACGTCCAGTACGTCGAGGAATTTGCCTTTGACACCGCCATTCCCTGCTTCAACTACACCGAAGAAAACACCACTCTATCTGTCGACACCAGCGTGAACAACACCATCAGCACCGACGACACTGCCTCCGAGTACCACTCTTCACCGGGGCTGTCGTCCTGGAGCGGCGATGGCAAGATGTCCAAGGGCGCCATTGCTGGCGCCGTAGTTGGTTCGTTTGCTGGTGCTGCTGCTCTGGCCGGTGCCGCTTTCTGGTACTGGAGACGCAGAAAGGCTGCCAAGGCTACCGCTGCTGCTCTTGGTCCGGCCATGACCCAGAAGCAGTGGGATGTCGAGAACAACAGTGACTCCGCTTCGCCGCACTCTTAAGTGGTGCTTTTGCCCTCTTTTCTCTTGTCTCCCCATCGGTCTGTCTCTCTAAGAGTTCCGTGTCTGTCTATATCTATAATGTTGAAGGCACGTTGTTGTGTGCTAAGTAGTCGTATGGTCTTCCGAGGCTATACGTGTGTTGCTGTTTGATTATATCACTATCTGTGTTTCTAGTACTTCTTTCTTACTTTTAGCTACCTACTTCCCCAACCAGCGAGATCTTGTTTCTATACATGACCCCCTAACGACATTACTTAACCATATTTTCTGCTAGCCTAGAATGGAACGAGCTTTCTTCTGTAGATGGTTCGGTGGCGCTTAGTCTCTGTCTAATAGTATGAACAAATATACAAATGAAACATAGTCCGTTGTACAAGTACATTGACAAGTATGAGGTTTTTTTTTTGACAGTAAATCTGTCTTTGGTGTCTTAGCCTGCCGCTGTCTATTTAAGATTATACCAATATATTTGAAATCTGTTTGCATATATGACGAGACATTGATATCCCTTAGACTTGAATCGGACATTTCAACCGCCCTAGAAACGATATTCCAGCTACTTATATTTCAGCTTGGGCCGGCAGTCAGACTACACGTACTGATAGACTTGAGGCATCTTCCCATAACTTGATGTAACGTTTATATTGAGAATATGAAGCAATAAAAGAAAGCTAAAGATGAAGAAGCAAAGTAATGGTATCGTAAATGATTGTTGGTACTGACCAACCCTGTAGTGTGTGCGCCATGCATTAACCCCTAACCCTATCCATCCATCCTGTATTTGTACAACCCGAAAATCGATTTTGCCGCCGAAAAAAAGCCACTGCTGCGGCTAGGCTAAGCCAGCCTACCCCTCACTGCCTCGTAGCGCAGTAGCGTCTGAGTTGGGGCCCTACTAAGTGATTAAAAAAAGTAGGAAAAGCCTTGATGACATCAGGATAAACCCTTGTCGCTGCAGTGAAGTGAGAAAAAAAAAAAGAAGCACAGGGACTTGGTACTAGTAGCACGACTAGCACCGGCACTGGTGCTCGTCATTGAACCCTGAGCCCTAGTCAATCTCAGCGGAGGTTCATGACGGCCTCGCAGGCATCTCTGGCTGACTTGTCGATGACTTCCTTGGGCACATTCTCGAGCGGGAGGCCGGGGAGGCCGGCGCCGGGCACGCACGAGTTCATTTGATTGGCCAGTGGCCGCAGGAACATTTCCTGTACCTCTAGATTGGCGCTGGCCTGCTCTAGCTTGGCCTTGTACTTTGGGTCAGCAGCCGTCTGGCGGCCACGGCGCATGCCGCGTTCGCGCAAGCAGGCTGCGACATAGCGTTCGTGCTCGTAGCGCTCGGCCTTCCAGGCGCGACGGCGGGCATCGTAGTCGCGGCTGGCAGCGAGGACATCGGACTGCTTGCGGCTGCGAATAGAGTCCCACTCGTTGTGTCCGCCGATGATGGTCGATCCTGAGATGGAAGACCAGCGCTTGTGGTGGCCGCGCGATGGGTAGTACTCCGGATCGGTATCAGACGAAGCTGACGACTTGATGGAAAAGGTGGTGATGGATTTGCGAATGTCGTCAAAGGTGTCTGAGAAGCGGGCGGTCCGCGGCACAAACTGCGGTGCCTCCAGCGGTGGTGGCTTGTAGAAGGTAGGGCTGGATATGGCAGGCATCACATCTTTGAGGGTGTTGGTGCGCAGATTCTGCAGAAAGCTAAAGGTCTTGGTGCGCTGAGGCAGCGAAGGCGACTCCATGATGGACGACATGGTGTATGGAGAGGCTAAAGAAAAAGGTTCTTTTTTGTGCGCTTTTGGCGGCTGTTCGTCGTTCAGAAAAGGCTGTCTGTAGAGGATTGCCTCAAACTAACAAAGAATGTGACAAGAGGAAAACGGACGGTTTGGCTGAGAGATAGAGATGGTGAGTGAAAGAAGAAGAGAGAGGAAAACTTGATAGAAAACGAGTCTTTCTTTATATGATATGTTTGGCTGCTAGTAGATGTAGCTGAAAGGAGAAGATTGGACGGAGGACCAGAAAAGCGAGTTCAAAGGAAGCAAAGGAAACATGAGGAGAAGAAAGAAAAGAAACAGCACTGGACCATTAGAGTACAGGAAAGACTGGATGGGCCCGATCACAGGATTTGGGATGTGGGCACCCAATCAAGTAAAACTAAGCACAAGTCTGACGACTGGAGTGACTGCGGCCTCTGGGTTTGTCTGAAGCAGCTGGTATCAGTATAGTGGCAGTATAGTACATATGTACATACTACCAGTATTACCAACGTTAGCCATGGAGCCATATCAAGCCTTATTCCTCGAGAAGCCGCAAACACAGCATGTCGAAGACAAGACAATGGCTAACGGCGACTTAGCTGGCACAACAAGACAGAGACAGGGCCACAGATTGCTGGTACTTGGTTCTCGGTACGAAGCATCTATGCGGTGGCGGCACGCTTAAGCTGCGGCTAACACGCCAGGCCAGGGCACCCAGGACGCATCCGTCGCCAGATTTACAGCGGCCATCCAGCGGACCTTTCAGTGGGTTCAGGCCATCACTGGCCACTATAGCGCCTGTACAGCGCACTACAGCACTCGCTCCAGGGCACTAGCTCCCCCGTTAGGCCGCATGATCCAAGCTCTGATGAAAGCCAAGCGAAACACAGGCGATCAGACTAGGAGTTGTCGATCCCTTGTTTTGGTGCTATTTTTTTTTTGATGGTTCCGGATCAAGGGTTCATTTTCCATTTGTGGGATTTTGTGTTTTCCAAACTTACCTGGAAACTTGGGTTTTTTTTCCTTTTTATTGTTTTTTTGTTGGCTGTCAATGGTCAGGCAGAAACAAGGGCCAAACACGATGAACATGTGAGAAAATATGAAAGAATAACGGGTGGCCTGCTGGCAGATCGAACGCAAAAAGGAAAAATATTGCTTGAATATCGAGGTAATAGACAGTTGGCATTTCACTGCGACCCGCTAAATCTGGCAATGCTATCCGGTGATTGGCCAGCGCCGTGTCTTCCGGTCCTTTTTCTCTTGTTTGTGCGTAGTTTTAGTGCAGATTTCTAGTGGGCTGAGCCCCTAAAGATACCAAAGACAACTAAAATATAGCGCTGGTTCTTGTGGCCACATCTAAGAAAGATAAGAAAGCCACAGAGAGATTAACTCTTTACCAACCAGTCAAATATCATGTAATCTCAAATAGACGCCAGGAATCACTAATCCAAGTTCTTTCTCGTACAATATGTGTGCTTGTGTGCCACCTAGATTTGTTTAGAATGGAGAGATAGACGGCAAGACGAAATCGCTCGTTCGTTTGTTTATAGAAACGGGAAAATGATGAAGAAAAGAAAAAACAAAAAAAATACTGAGCTGCAATGTATCCATGGTTGCATGCATGACTCCTTCCTGTCATCACAGGGCAGGCAACACATCCTGCTTTTGGTTGCGTTTGATATCTAGCAGCTGGCATTGCTTTTATCAGGTGTCGACCTCACTTGGCAGCCGTAGATACCCCACCACAAAGATGGAAAACCCCGCGGTCGAAACTTTTTGCTGTTTCATAACCCTAACGCAGCACAATATCTAATATTAACTGAGCATTTGCAACCTGGACACACAAAAGTTGCCTTCCAAAGCTGGCCAGGATCTTAAGTTCGTGATCAACCGTAAATGTCACGGCGACACCCACCACTAGACAAAAAAAAGCATCTCATCCCGCGGAAGATCCCGAGCCCGGATGCCGTAGAACAATTGGACGATCTAGAAACCACATGAACGGCTGAAGCTGTTAATATTCTACGCTTATATGCTAGTGGTCTTGCTCTATGTATTGTGCTCTAAGGAGTTGTAGTTGTAGTAGCCTTGTTTGGTGCGACAAACCACTAAAGAATTTGTGCACACCTCCATTTTTTTATAGTAGGAATACCGAAAAGAGAGTACAAAAAAGCTCTGTCATTTTCTTCTCAGCCTTCTTGGATATTGAACGCCAAGGCTATGAAGAGCAGCTCAGCGCTCAATTGCCGTTTCTTCTCTTGAACAATAATATATCTCCTCTTGTGCAATTGCCGTAGAGTTTGAGAGATCGTTTGCTGTGCGTTTTGTTTGCTGGCCACCAAGAAACGAAATCACAAAAAGATACAAAGGCCCAAGAAGCCGGCACGCCAAATCACACGATAGACCTGGCATCGCCTGGCATCTGATGTCTGGAATCTGTGCTTGAATATCTGGGATTTCTGTTCCCGCCTGTCCCCAAGAAAACAATATCAAGACATCGTTCGATACCCTCTATCCCATAAACACTACAAACATTCGGACAATGACCGAAGCTTCTGCTTCCGCTGACTTCGATGTCGCCGCGGCCAAGCAGGCGCTCTTCTCATCGTCGACCAATACGAGAATAGCCCAGCTCAAGACCATCGACGAGCGTCTTGCCAAGAAGAGTGAGTGCTCTATATGTCCGCAGGACACTTTGAAGTGCTCCGTATGCCCATAACCACTGACATTGCCACTGTATAGCGATCAAGACCGACGCTGTGCCCGCTATTTTGCGTCTATTCCTCTATACTCTCGCCGCATACACCGATCGTCCGTCCCGCCGTGCCGTACAATCGTGCCTCGTCTCGCTGCTCACACACTCCGACCTTGACGTCATCGCTCCGCTACTCGAGCCCTTCGTTGCTGCCATATATCAAGAGTCCCAAAAGGGCGGAATTGCCGTCAGTAATGCCTTTGTTATCGTCGAGTGGGCTGCTCTGCTCCAGCAACACCTGGGCCCCACCTCTCACTGGTCCAAGTTCGGCAAGCTAGTGCTCCAAACAGCTGCAAATGCCTATGAGAAGTCGCTCTCACCCACTTCCAAGGGTGGCCTGGCTGACTCAGCTACTACTATCACGCGCCGTGGTCTGCGGAAGCTGTTCTCGTCTGCTGCTGATGTTGAAAAGACCATCAAGGACGCTGTTTTTGCACTGACTGCCAAGGGTGCCGCCTCTACTGCTAAGAATGCGCCTTTCCTAGGCGTTATTGCCGGTGTATCATTGCGTATCGAGAAGGCCAAGCCTGTCCTGGCTTCGTTAAAGAAGGACTACTTTACTTTCTATACTCGTGAAATCGTCGGTTCCAAGACCGCAGTTCCTGCTCACATTGCCGGTGGATGGCAGGACTTCTTTGGTGACTTTGCTACTATTGAAGAGTTCGCTGCCGAGATTGTACCGGCTTTGGAAAAGGGTCTATTGCGCGCGCCAGAAGTCGTGCTTGCTAGTATATTGGCGCCGCTTGTGGCTAGTCTCCCTGCATCGTACGACCTCTCACAAGTTTTATGCGGGAACCTGCTGAAGCCTCTATTAAGCTCTACCAAGTCCTCCAATGCCGTTATTCGCCAGGGATCCGTTACTGCCTTCAAGGCTATCGTTGCCAAGTCGTTCAAGGGTGATTTGCTGGCCAAGACTGCCGATGAGATTCTAACTCCCCTCAAGACTGGCAAGTTGCCTTCTGCTGACCACAGAGTATTACATGCTGACATGTTGGATGCTATTCCCATGTCAGCGGCCATTGCTGATAAGCTGATCGCTTCGCTGGCTGTAGTCACTGCTAAAGAGGGTAACGAGGCTGCTCTAACCGCGGAAACCACTGCTTTGGCCAAGGCCAGCTTGTTCTCCATCCAGAACGGTACCGAACTCCCCAAGCCCCTTCTCGATGCTTATGCCAAGGGTCTGGTTGATAAGAAGATTCCCACTCGCCGGTTGTGGCTTCTGCGCACTGGTTCAATTCTCTTAGAGGCTGCTCGCCAAAAGACTGTTTCTCCTGCTAGTATCAAGTTTGCCGAAATCATAACGCCTAAGCTGTTGGACGGTGTTGCTGAAATCAACAATAACCCTATGACTGCTGCACAGTCTGGTGCCATCACCGGAGCTTACATCACCACTGCCCTTCTTCCTGCGCTTAGCGGCCCTCTTGCTAGCGCTACTATCACGGCTGCTTTGAAAAAGGCGAATGTGTCTAAGCATGCTCTTAGCGTCGGCCAAAAGTCATCTTTCCTGCTTAACCCTAGAATATACGCAAAGTTGACTGGCTCTGATGATCTCTCTTGGTTCTCTCGCGCCCTGCTTGCAGTCTCTGGTGCTACCCTTCAGACTTTGGAACAGCCTGTATCTCTTGGCTGGGCGGAAGCTATCCTCTTTGTCACTTGCTCTACCACCGTTCCCCACATTGTTGGCCAAGAAGCCCGCAAGGCCTTATCTCTGAAATACACCGAGTCACCTGCTGCTGTTTCTTCTGCCCTAGTTGCTGGTGCTTGGGACTGGTTTCAGAAGATACACATATCCGACAAGGACTCTGCTGCTGTCATATCAAAAAGTGAAGAACAGTCGCTGTACCCTGCTATCCGCTCGGTATGCCTGAGCCCGGATGAGCGCTCACAGCTTAACCATGATATCTCTACCGAGATTCTCGAAAAGCAAATGGTTGATCTTATTGCTCTTCTGCGCAATGACTTGATACCTAGAAGCAGCTGGATCGACCTAACCATCAAGGTCGGCCTTGATCCCGGTGCTCTGGCTGTCAAGTACGAGCAAGGGCTCATAGATAATGTTCTACTCAAGACTAGCTCTGAACAGAACATCAAGGTTAGAACCTCGGCTTATAGGGCCATTTCTGAGCTCGCCTTTGTTGCTCCTGAAACTATGACCTCCCGCGTCGTGCAGCTGATCAAGGATGACCTGGACCCTGCTCAGCTAAAAGGTATTGGTCACATGGAGGCTGCCATTTACAAAACTCCAGCTGGCACTGTGTTTGTCGATGTCCTCGCTAAAAAGGCTCAGGCTGTCCCTAACAAGAACTCCAAGGATTATGAGGTACTCAAGTGGGAGGAAGAGCTCCGTAACTCGATTGCCGCCAAGAAGGGTACCGGAAAGAAGCTTTCTGCCGAGGACCAGGCCAAGGTCAATGCTCAGGCTAAGAAAGAAACTGCTCTTCGCGAGAGCATTGGCAAGATTGTTGCCAATATCGAACGTGGTGTCGGTATCATCTCCGCTTTGGCTACCGGCCCCCCTACCGAGGCAGTGCGGTGGATGCAGGCCGCCGTTGACTGTCTTCTCAAGTGTATCGATGCCGGCGCTTGCTTGATCACTGGCGATGCTGCCCCTAATGCCTTCATTGCATGCTCTGAAAGATGTACCGTTCGTTTAGGAACCAACCGCCAGTTCGTGGGCATTGCTACTCTGCGCGCTAGGGAAGTTACTGCTTTGCCCGAGGATCTGCAGGTAGAGCCTTTGGGTGAACTGGTTACCCGTATTCTTTACAAGTTGCGGTTTACTAGTGAACAGCGTCCTTTTGACACTGTATCCTTGATCTATCTGCTGCCTTTGGTCTTTCACATCCTGAAAACCGGCGGTGTTGGCGCGTCTGAGGAGGACCGTGATGTCCAGGTTGTCTTGGCTATCGAAATCATGTCCTTCCATGCTGACATCTGCGTTGATGAAGCTGTTCCTCGTTATGACATCATCGAGTCTCTCATTGTCGCTATGCAACGCTACAATGCGCACTACAAGATTGTCAAGGACTGCCTTGCCCATGTCACCCGTTCCGTGGCCCCCAACATGTCTGTTGACGAGATGAACGTCTTGGCTAAGGGTGCCATTGTGGCTGAATCTAATGTCCGGTCTGCTGTTCTGCAGTCGATCAGCGCTGAGGTAGACATGAGTGAAATTGACTTTTCCAGCGAGATCTGGATTGCATCTCATGACGATGATCTAGAGAACCGTGCACTTGGTTTTGATATCTGGGAAGAGTCAAACTTCAAGCTCGCCGAGGATATTCCTACAAAGTTGCTCCCATATCTAGAGAGCAAGGACCACCAGCTTCGCAGTGCTTGTGCTCGCGCTCTGGGTGACGCTATCAAGGCTCATAGCTCCGCTCTCGACTCCGTTATCTTGAGTCTCGAGTCTAGTTATATCGAGCTCGCAAAGCCTCGTGTCCAACTGCTCGATGAATACGGTATGCCTCGGAAGATGGATCTTTCTGATCCATGGGAGGCTCGCCAAGGTTTGGCTTTGGCTTTTCGCGAGTTGGCTCCGTACTACACCACTACCCAGCTTGATGCCCTGTTTGACTTTTTGATCGAGAGAGGTCCTCTGGGTGACAAGAACGGCAATGTTAGAGCCAAGATGCTGGATGCCGCTGTCTGTGTTATCGATACGCGTGGTAAACTGCTCGTGGAGAAGCTCATGGAGTCATTTGAGAAGGCTCTGGAGGGTCCTGATAAGGCGACTGAGTTCTCTGATCGTGTCAATGAAGCCGTCATTATTATGTACGGTGCTCTGGCTCGCCATCTTGCGTCCAACGATGCTCGCCTGCCTGTAGTTATCGATCGTCTTATCGCGACTTTGAGCACTCCATCAGAGACTGTTCAGTACGCCATCTCCGAGTGCCTACCACCTCTGGTCCGTTCATACGGCCCCAAGTCGACCAAGTACATTGAGCAAGTCTCTGAGACTCTTATGACATCCAAGAGCTTTGCTGTACAGAGAGGTTCAGCGTATGGTATTGCTGGTCTCGTTATGGGCCATGGTCTGGGCGCTCTCAAGGAGCAGCGCATCCTGTCCACTCTGCGCTCTGCTACCGAGAACAAGAAGGAAATCAACCAGCGCGAGTCTGCCTTCCTAGCCTATGAATTACTGTCCACTGTCCTGGGTCGCCTATTCGAGCCGTATGTTATCCAGACTGTCTACCAGTTGCTGGCTGGTTTCGGCGATGTAAATGCCAACGTCCGTGATGCCTGCCTGGAAGCCTCCAAAGCCTGCTTTAGACAGCTCAGTTCCTATGGCGTCAAGAAGATTCTTCCCACTCTCTTGAACGGTCTAGATGAAGACCAGTGGCGTAGCAAGAAGGGCGCCTGTGAACTTCTCGGTGCCATGGCCTACTTGGATCCTCAGCAGCTAGCCCTCAGTCTGCCTGAGATCATTCCTCCCCTGACTGCCGTGCTCAACGACAGTCACAAGGAGGTCAGATCAGCGGCCAACAAGAGTTTGAAGCGCTTCGGTGATGTCATTAGCAACCCTGAAGTCAAGTCTCTAGTTGACATCCTCCTTAAGGCCCTTAGCGATCCCACCAAGTACACCGACGAGGCTCTCGACGCCCTCATCAAGGTCCAGTTCGTGCATTACCTAGACCCGCCATCACTGGCTCTGGTCACGCGTATCTTGCAGCGTGGCTTGGGCGACCGCTCCAACACCAAGCGCAAGGCCTCTCAAGTCATCGGTTCGCTGGCTCACCTTACCGAGAAGAAGGACCTCATCAGCCATCTTCCCGTCCTGGTTGCTGGTCTGAAGATCGCTGTCGTCGACCCCGTGCCGACTACTAGGGCCACTGCATCACGTGCTCTGGGTTCGCTCATGGAGAAACTGGGCGAAGATGCTCTACCCGATCTCATTCCCGGTCTTATGCAGACCCTCAAGTCCGACACCGGTGCCGGCGATCGTCTTGGTTCCGCCCAGGCGTTGTCCGAGGTTCTGGCTGGTCTAGGCACAACTCGTCTGGAGGAGACTCTGCCTACGATCTTGCAAAACGTCGGGTCGTCCAAGCCTTCGGTCAGAGAAGGTTTCATGTCTCTGTTCATTTTCCTGCCTGTTTGCTTCGGAAACAGCTTCTCGGCTTATCTTGGCCGCATAATCCCACCTATTCTGTCGGGTCTAGCCGATGATATCGAGTCTATTCGCGAGGTCTCGCTGCGTGCTGGTCGTCTGCTGGTCAAGAACTTCGCTATGAAAGCTGTCGACCTGCTTCTTCCCGAGCTTGAGCGTGGTCTCGAGGATGATAGCTACCGCATCCGTCTCAGCTCCGTCGAGCTGGTGGGTGATCTGCTGTTCAACCTCACTGGTATCAGCGCCGATGAGGATCGTGATGATGACGAAGACACTGCTCGTGAAGCTGGCTCGTCTCTCAAGGAGGTTCTCGGTGTTGAGAAGCGTGATAAGATTCTGTCTGCTCTGTACATCTGCCGCTGCGATACAGCAGGTGGTGTCCGTGCCGAGGCTATCAACGTATGGAAGGCCCTGGTGCCTAGCCCGCGTATCCTCAAGGAGCTTGTGCCCACTCTCACGCAACTCATTATCCGCCGTCTGGGTAGCTCTAACATGGAACACAAGGTCATTGCTTCCAACGCTCTGGGTGAGCTTATTCGCAAGGCTGGCGACAACGTCCTGGCTACGCTGCTGCCTACACTGGAACAGGGCCTCCTGACCTCCAACGACAGTGATGCCCGCCAGGGTATCTGCCTGGCTCTCAAGGAGCTCATTGCTTCGGCGACGCCCGAGGCTCTGGAAGACCACGAGAAGACGCTTATCTCGGTTGTACGGACTGCTATTACCGACTCCAACGACGAGGTCCGCGAGACGGCTGCCGAGGCCTTCGACGAGCTACAGAATCTGTTTGGCAAGCGTGCCATTGACCAGGTTCTTCCATACCTGCTCAACCTACTGCGCAGCAAGGACGACGCTGACAACGCTCTACAAGCTCTACTCACTCTGCTTACTGAGAGCACTCGCTCCAACGTTATTCTGCCCAATCTTATCCCGACGCTTACCACGCCTCCAATCTCGGCCTTCAATGCCCGTGCCCTTGCTGCCCTTTCCAAGGTGGCTGGCGCTGCAATGAACAGACGCCTCCCTAGCATCATCAACTCGCTCATGGACAACATCATCAACTGCACTGACGATAGGCTCAAGGAGGATCTGGATAACTCGTTCGATATCGTCATTCTGTCTATCGACGATGAAGATGGTCTGAACACCCTGATGAACGTGCTACTGCAGCTTCTCAAGAACAATGATCACCATCGCCGTGCTGCTATGAGCTTCCATATGGCCAAGTTCTTTGCCAATGCTAGTGTCGACTACTCGCGTTACAACCAGGACATCATCCGCACTCTGCTCAACTCGTTCGATGACCGTGACACTAATGTGGTCAAGGGTGCCTGGGCTGCCCTCAGCGAGTTCACCAAGAGGCTCAAGAAGGACCAGATGGATAATCTGGTGGTCTCTACCCGCCAGACTCTACTGCGCGTTGGAACAGTCGGTGCTCCGCTACCTGGTTTCGAGCTGCCCAAGGGTATCAGCGCCATTCTGCCCATCTTTTTGCATGGTCTGATGTACAGTGGTACGGACCAGCGGACACAGTCAGCCTTGGCCATCTCGGACATTGTAGACCGTACCAGCGAGGCTTCTCTAAAGCCCTTTGTGACCCAACTCACCGGTCCGCTGATTCGTGTCGTGTCGGAGAAGTCCACAGAAGTCAAGTCAGCCACGCTGCTGACACTGAACACGCTACTGGAGAAGATGCCTGCAGCTCTGAAGCCCTTCATGCCCCAGTTGCAGCGTACCTTTGCCAAGGCTTTGGCCGACACTACCAGCGATTCTCTACGTAACCGTGCTGCCAAGGCTCTAGGAACCCTGATCAAGTATACGCCCAGAATCGATCCTCTGATCGCTGAGCTGGTGACGGGAAGCAAGACTACCGATGCTGGTGTACGCACTGCCATGCTGAAGGCTCTCTACGAAGTCATCAGCAAGGCCGGCAGCAACATGGGAGAGGCCGGTCGTGCGGCTGTTCTTGGCATGATTGACAGTACCGAGGCTGATGAGACAGACCTGGAAATGACCATCACAAACGCTAAACTGCTGGGCGCTCTTATTAAGAACGTCTCTGAGGAGGCTGCGTCGACGTTGATCAGAAACCGTGTCATGTCATCGACATTTACTTCGTCGTCGATTCTCACGCTTAATGCCGTTTTGGTTGAAGCTCCTTCTGCTATATTCGAGACTTCTCTTGTTGAAGCGTTGCCTGAGCTGCTAATCCGCGGCATCAAGCACAAGACTGTAAGTTCAACATACTAATACAATAAAACTTCACAAAATCAGCTACTGACTAGTTGTGTCTCTTTCAGCCCTTCATCTCGGACAACTCGATCCTAGCAACCGGTAAATACCTGCTCAACGAAGTCCCCAAGTCGTTTGATACCACCAAGGCTATCTTCGAGATTCTTGCTGAGATGATCAGCCCCGGTCAGCCTGTCGATGCCCGTCGTCTAAGTCTCGTGTTGGTGCGTACTATGGCTCGTGTCAACATGGACATGGTTCGTCCACACCTAGCCCTCCTTGCGCCACCTGTCTTCTCGAGTGTGCGTGATCCTGTGATTCCCGTCAAGCTAGCAGCCGAACAGGCGTTTGTGGGTATCTTCAGTGTTCCTGAAGAAGAGGGTCGTGTGTTTGAAAAGTACATTGCTAGTCTAAGCACCGAGCAGCCAAACGTGAAGCGCAGTATGCAAGATTACTTCAAGCGTGTTGCCCTAAGATTAGGTGCTCAGGTTAACGAGCGTAGAGAGGCTGAGGGCGGTACGGGTGGCTTAGGCCTGTCGAATGACGAGGTCGAGGATGAGAAGGAGCTGATGTCTATCGGCAAGCTCGACATGGGCGACGTGTTTGAATAAAAACATTGGAAGGGTGAAGAATACAAACGGTGTTACCTTTTTTCCCTTCTTGGGAGAAAGTTACGCAATATTCACAGGTTTGGTCTTGGGATATGGATGGATTTCTCTTTTCATCGCTTTTTGTCTATTTTTGTTTCTTATATTGTATTTTTTCTTGGTTTTTCACGGAAGTATTTATTTAGCATTGTAAAAAATTGGAATTTAAAAGTTGTTTTTGTCTTCAAAGTAACTTGTCTTTATGTTTTGTAGTGATAATCACTGGAGTAAATCAAGGCCTTTTCTTTAATTTATGAATTGGATACTATAACTATACATCCATAGTCAAAAACTACATATTGTTCAGACTGATTAATTTACTAACCCTTCTACTGTTCTATCTTAGCCCCACTAAACATTGCCAAACTGGGCGTCTTACAAGCTGAATATGGACCCACTAAAATACAACCCCTCCAAGAAAATATCAAGTGTGGCCCAAGTCGCCAGATACGATTACTGTTAGGGCGTGCTCCACCTCAAGTCACGTGTTCATTCCCACACAAGCAACACGAAAAAATGCCCTCTTTCGTGAGCCAATCCCGAATCAGACTAGCCTAAGCACAAATTCCCCCCCCCCAATCTAGAACGTTACTGGTGAGAAATTTTGGTTCGTCTTTTGATCATTCTCACGATTTTTCCCTTGATCCAGCACCCCATTAACGACCACAGGACAAGATGTGAGTAGCCAGAAATCGCGGCTATCATGATATTATTTGGCCTATTTTCCGGAAGACGAACACGAAGACGACCTATAAGATCAACAAAGAGAGACAGGATGTCGTATACATACCAAATATCATCGTCATAGCCAGGTCTTCTTCATGTCGCGACTTTTATATTCTTCGTCGATTGCTGGATGATTTCTGTGGATGCTTTGAGTTGGAAACATACCAAGCCTGGTTAGCAGAATACAACGAAATCTGTACTTCGAAATCAGCCAATACACTCTCAACTTGCGCTTCAATCCGGCCCTCAGATACTCGATACGGCAGTTGTATTATACAACATTTCGGCGATTAGAAATGCAGTACAGGCTTCCCTTTGAAAGTGCGAGTGTATTGTTCTCTGTGTTTTCTCTTTTCTGAGTCTCGTCTTCATGGAAGTCCATTTGACAGCTTCAACACAATATCCAATACTTCGCCACTCAACCAACGATCAAACAGAATCTCCAACTTCAACTCCAAATCCAGCCATCGACGAAGAATATATCATCCGGAAACTAGGCCATATTTTTGTCATGATACTACATTGGAATTTCAATAAGAGACACAGAAGGACTGACTTTGACCCTTCTTCTACTATATAGGGTTAACCTGACGACTCAGAAGCGCCTCGCTGCGTCTGTCCTCGGCTGCGGCCAGGGCAAGATCTGGCTGGACCCCAACGAGGTCAGCGAGATAGCCACCGCCAACTCTCGCCAGACCATCCGCAAGCTGGTCTCTGATGGCCTGATCATCCGCAAGCCCGTTACCATGCACTCTAGATGCCGTGCCCGTGCCCTGAACCTGGCCCGGAGAGACGGTCGTCACCGTGGCTTCGGTAAGCGCAAGGGTACCGCCGATGCCCGTCTGCCCAGGTATGTTGTCACAATCCTTTTTTTTTCTCTCTTTCAAAGGCTCCTTTGTTTGCTTTTGTCAGTTAGAGTCACTTTTCTAATACTTTGTTACTAACAACTTCTACAGCCAGGTCCAGTGGATGCGCCGCCTGCGTGTCCTGCGTCGCCTCCTGGTCAAGTACCGTGCTTCCGGCAAGATCGACAAGCACCTGTATCACGAGCTGTACCACCTGTCCAAGGGTAACACCTTCAAGCACAAGCGCGCCCTGGTCGAGCACGTACGTATACATGACTCCTACATTGAACATGGCAGAGACTATGATTTTAACTTATATCTGACCGATGAACTAACACCAATTCTTCTTTATCATAGATTCACCGTGCCAAGGCCGAGAAGCTTCGCGAGAAGAGCCTCAAGGAGGAGATGGACGCCAAGCGTGCCAAGACCAAGGCTGCCCGCGAACGCAAGCTGGAGAGACAGGCGGCGAAGCGGTCCGCTCTGCTCGGCGAGGAGTAAACAGGGTACCCAAGCAGCAGAACAAACAACACACTCAAAAAAAAGGGAATTCATCATCAGCACATATAGAAAAGAGCCGACATGAGAATACTACGATAAAGTGTGACGAAATTAAAAAAGGCAAAACACAAAGCTCAATCTTTCTTGTTACGAATTTAAAATTTTGGGGGATATCCTTTTTTTGGGTTTTTTGAGGGGGTTTTTGTTCCTTTTTCATTTCTTCTTATTCACTGCTATCAAGAAAAGTGTCTTGATACCAGTCCCTCTTCGTCCTCCTTCTATCCCCCTCTTAAGGTGTGCTAGACCAGACGATAAGAGTTGTTATTTTTCATGTTTTGGTACTTAAGTCAGGTTTAGAGACTGAAACAAAAATTAGGTTATGGGATAAGTTTTACATGAAGCCACTTGTTTTTACGCTACATCATTCCTCTATCTTTTTTTTTGTTCTTTAAACCTATTTTGCTTGTATCATTACTATTCGGTATAACAAGGGATTGCGCCGTTTACCTACTAAATTTGATCAGTTGATCTTTGCTATGAAGTTGTGTATGTCGTGCCGCAAACATGGTTTGGTACAAAAGTGTCAAATCGTAGTTAACAACTATCAAGATCAAGTCTTGTAGTGCAAATGTCCAATGTGATCCACTTTCCTGTCGTTAT
Organism: Davidsoniella eucalypti; assembly: GCA_004009845.1. NCBI lineage: Eukaryota > Fungi > Ascomycota > Sordariomycetes > Microascales > Ceratocystidaceae > Davidsoniella > Davidsoniella eucalypti. Next base: position 17,710 of record RMBW01000052.1, on the reverse strand, counting down.
ATTGAGTATTAAATTGTGGACGGTGAGAACACGCAAACCCTACGTTATGTGTGTGTATACGTACCTGTATAGGGTTGTTTTTAAACATCTAACCCTACAGTTGAAAAGTAAGTCAAAGAATAAGAATGCCGCGGGAAATTTCCCAATTTTTATCGATGGCTAACATTTTAGATATTCTAAGTAGTTCAAGACCTCAATACTTCAAGTCTTGATCATTTTACCTTGCGAAATATCCAGTGAGCTGGCGGGTTATGGCTGTCGAGATCCAAAATGTTTGAGATACCGATTTTGCCCCCCCATACCTGGTTATATATTTCGTAGAAGCCAGCAGGAGTCCGGCGAAATTCTAGATTCTCCCAACCTCGAGGGACCCAAGCCCGAGCAATTATCTGAGCCCAGAAACCACTGTTTCCTAGCCATTGACTAGTATGGACGTTCATCAAGGCCATCCACCCATTTTCCTGGTCTTGAACATACCAGTGAGTTTTGATTGTCTGGTCAGGATTGATATTGCTTCTAAACTCAAGACCGGCACCTTGGTTCTCCTGGTAGAGATAGGGGCCATTGCCGTCATTGAGTTGGATAGTGTAAGTATTTCCCGGCCATGGGGTATCGTCATCGGCGACCGGGAGATGTGGAGGCTTTGAAGGACATGACTCAGTTATGTTAGATGACTATATTTTGAAATAGAAATAAGTGTTAGAGTTAGTTTCTTCATGGGTAGAGCGATCTTGAGAGATGCATCGACAAAAAAAAATGAAGACCCGCGGATTGTATAGCGTTTACAAGGATGGCGATTAGAAGGATCGCCATGGTTATAAAGATAAAGATGGCTGCTACTTGTGGTACTAACATATGCAATGGCGGATCTAATACCCGCGGAGAAAATAGAGACTAGTCTGGTAGTACTAGAGGTAAATTGGACTATAATCTCCAGCATAACTATTTTGGGGGAAGTCATGCCGCACTTTCTTTCGTTTCTTCTTGGGAACAAGTGGTGCTGGATTGTGTGAATTCAATGAACTCACCACGTACGGAGGCGGCGACTCAGTAAAAGGCCTATCAACGTGATATGACCCAGGCATACTGGCCTCATGGCTTGGGGAGGCACCCATGAGTGGTATTAGTAATGGGGACAAGAGTTGTTGAACGAAAAGAGGACAAAAAAAGGAAGAAGAGATAGGCATTTGTGGATTTGATCTATTCGGTGCCGAGGGAACAAAGCCAGGACTGGCGATGCTTGGCATGTACGATGCTTTTAGGAAGGCTTAAGGGGATGGAAAAGATAGCCGGTCCCGGATATGATGATTGATAACAATAGTTATTGATTTGAAGTGGAAAACATGGCTATCTTGGTATTTATATTCTAAGTATGGATAATATGCAGGAGGCCTGCCTATCTAGTTGTCTTGGTGCTCTTGGAACCAGTCAGCCTATACAGTGTGTATGTAAAACTTGGCTTAGAAACTAAGTATTTACAGTATAAAAAGAAAGGTCACTGAAGCCTCTAAACGAACAAACACAGCAGAATAATTTGAAGGAAGATAGCTAAGCTAGAAGAGTATTTACACAGAGCAAGTCGTAGCGGTTAGTCCAGGCTGTACCCTTCACTATACTATTTGCTATTAGCATATAAATAACAGCACGGCCCCCGCATTATCGTTTATACCTACTATATCACGGCACTTACGAAGGGCTTGTTTACAAAACTCAACGCTCATTCTAGTTGCTCTAGTCAGGCGACAAAGTGAGGCAAGCAGAATTCCCCACTTCTTTACTTTTGTGGGCTCTTTCGCTTTTCAGGATTTCTGCTCAGGGCCGGGCGGCTTTCCGCGTATCCTTGGGAAGAGAAGGTAGGTGCGCAAAACGCTACTAGGAAATGCCAAAAAAGCAATAAGCCGGCTGGCTTGCGAGGTAGCTGCGCTTTCCGGACAGCAAAGCAAAAACCACATGTATACTACGTAGACTGCCTAGCATAATAATTCCCTCCAGCAACTGCCCGATTCTCTTGACTCCCCCATTAATGTAAACTGTCTGTTTTTCTTCTTCTTGCTCTTTTCTGTCCTCCTGTCCTCTTCGTTCTTTGCACTATACCCCATCTTCGTATCCAACATTTCATCAATACTTCATCATGGCTATGCGGGCTCGCAATTCGATGCGCTTGGTGGCCACTGTCCGGCCATTTGCGCCACGCATCACAGCGTCCAAAATTGCACCGGTTTCTCTAAAGAGCACCGGGTTGGCAGTCCTCAAGGCTAGAGAATATTCATCGGCTGCTTTTGATGGCCAGCAACAGGTAAGCTGGCTCTTTGTTTCCGCTCTGGCTTCAATTCAGTTCGTCGGCTATACGGATCCCGGCAACGGCCTAGAAACTAACATGTGCTTATCTTCGCCCTTGACTTAGCTGCTTTCTATGCACCTCGAGAAGGCCGACCCGGCCGTCTATGATATCATTGAAAAGGTAAACCATGCGAAATGATGTCGACTTGTTTGGTTTACGAAACTCACAGTATCCTACAGGAGAAAACCCGCCAAAAGAACTTCGTCAACCTTATCCCGTCCGAGAACTTCACCTCACAGGCTGTCCTCGATGCTCTTGGCAGTCCCATGCAAAGTCAATCTCCACGCTCACCCTTAATAACGCATTGGATATGCCAGTAATAGCTAACCTTCTTTACTCTCTGTTCAGACAAGTACTCGGAAGGATATCCCGGCGCCCGCTACTATGGTGGAAATGAATTCATTGACATGTCAGAACGCCTATGCCAGGAGCGCGCATTGGCTACCTTCAAGTTGAATCCCCAGGAATGGGGAGTCAATGTTCAACGTAAGGGCATCTATAACATATCGGATTAGTCCCTTTCTAACTGGATTTATAGCTCTCTCTGGAGCTCCGGCCAACCTCTATGTCTATAGCGCTTTCCTAAACACCCACGATCGCATCATGGGCCTCGATCTCCCTCATGGTGGCCATCTGTCCCATGGATACCAAACGCCTACTAAGAAGATCTCTGCTGTCTCAAAATACTTTGAGACTTTCCCCTATCGTCTAAGCGAAGAGACCGGATACATCGACTACGACAAGCTAGAGGAGAACGCTATCCTGTACCGGCCAAAGATCATTGTGGCTGGCGCTAGTGCCTACAGTCGTCTTATCGACTATGCGCGCATGAGAAAGATTGCCGACAAGGTGGGCGCATACCTTATGGCTGACATTGCCCATATTTCCGGCATGCTTGCTGCTGAGGTCATGCCCGGTCCATGGGAGTATGCAGACATTGTCACGACCACTACCCACAAAAGTCTTCGTGGACCTCGTGGCGCCATGATCTTTTTCCGCAAGGGTGTCCGCCGTGAGAACCCCAAGACCAAGCAACCCGAGTTCTACGACCTCGAGGGCCCCATAAATGCCTCTGTCTTCCCCGGCCACCAGGGTGGTCCTCATAACCATACCATCACTGCACTTTCAGTAGCTCTGAAGCAAGCGCAGTCTCCCGAGTTCCGCACCTACCAGACTCGGGTTCTAGCTAACTCACAAGCCTTTGCCATTCGTCTAGGTGACCCTAAGGAGAAGGGAGGTCTGGGTTACAAGCTAGTCAGCGGTGGTACTGACAACCACTTGGTGCTAGTGGATCTGAAGCCACACGGCATCGACGGTAGCCGTGTCGAACGTGTGCTTGAGCTTGTCGGTGTTGCTGCCAACAAAAACACTGTCCCTGGTGACAAGTCGGCCATGGTTCCCGGTGGTCTTCGTATGGGTACACCAGCCATGACAACCCGTGGATTCACTGAAGCGGACTTTGGCCGCGTTGCCGACATTGTCGACCGGGCTGTCACCATCGCCATCAGACTCAACAAGGAGGCGCGTAAGATTGCGACTGAAAAAGGCGAGAAACTACCAGGTAAACTCAAGTTCTTCATGGACCATATCGGTGACGGCAGCGAGGATCCAGAAATTGCCGTGTTGCGCAGTGAAGTGGCGAGTTGGGTCGGAACTTACCCGTTGCCGTGGGACGAGTCAAAGTAAAGGAAGAAAGATAGAAAATATAGCCACCCACATCGTTCATATCTGAGGACGTTGTTCACCGCTATTTGTCTACGTTTGCTGTATCTATGAGATATCGTTTATATCATATTCGTGTCATATTATCTTGTCATAACTATCATTATTACATTTAAGTGCAGGCTAAGGACCTGAAGTCATATAACGCCATAATCATCATCTCTTAGAATTAGTCCTGGAGGTAGTTTAAGTGTCCTTGCAAGTTTCATCTTCCACTTGAGCCGGCCCAAGTTTCGTTTCTTGTTTCTCCTCACTTGTGTTAAGTATAGATTTAGTGATGTCTTCTCCCTCCCCCTCTTCTCGTGTATCCTCCTTGTTGATTTCTTCCTTGTGTACATCATCCTTCTTTTCAAGGCAAACTTCTTCACGGGATATAGCATCCTCCTTCTTAATTTCTTCTTTGAAAATATCATCCACCTTTTCGAGAGTTACTACTTCAGTAGACTCGACTTTTTCCTTGTCTTGCTTGACTTCTTTAGTCACATCGTCGAATTTACCATCTGTTTCTCGAACATGTGGCGTTGCTATTGGCAAAGAAGGAGGATCCGTTACTTTCGTTTCACCACTTTCGATATGAGATTGAGATTTTGGTGTCTTGGGAATCACGCTTTCGAGCTTCATATGCAAAACGTCTGAACCCTCACCGTATTCCTCATCCCAATCGAATAGAGGATCGTGATTTTCACGTCCAAAGGCCATGAGAACTTGTTCTGTGAGTGCAGCATTATCATGGATGACATCGCCGGCCGTTCGGCGTGTTTTGCCTGTGGCGCCTTGGCCCCAAATCTTCTTTTCGTCGGCATCGAGGTAAGTGGCGATTTTCCGAAAGGTTAACGAGATACGCCCGCCTTCAAACGCTAGCACAGGCCCTTCCTTATCCTTTTCTGCACGTCGGTCCTGTTTGATGCTGTGAAGCCATCGTTTGTTGGTATATAGACCCATCCGTAGAAGCGAGTTATGTGGAAGTTCAGCGCGGGCAGTCTGTCGTGGAATTCCGGCATCTGTAGTACTGGTTCCGGGTGCTACGGATGCTTCAGCAGCAGCGGCAATGTTGACTTTGTCGGTGCGCTTGGTGCGGAAGATCATAGTGCGTTGAGCACCGAGTGAAAGATTCGCGATATACGAAGTACGCGCTACATCGAGGGTCTTGTCGCTGTGCTCAGAAATGTAGTCGTAACCATTCCGGTAGTACTGTATCAGCACATGGTTCACGGTATGGCCAAGATGGGCTTCGATGGCAGATTTGAGTCGCAACACAGTCGGAGTGAAAGGCCGTAGAACTGGAGCTTCATCTGCCGGGTGACGGTATATGGGCTTGCTTCCATCGGCGGCTATGGCACCTTGGACAGCAATACGACGGGGTACCTCGCCACTACGATGTGACATGGCTTCCCATTGCACCTCGTCTTTCAAAAGAGCAAAAGCGTCGTCGGCAAAAGCTAGGTCAAGAACGTTCGGAATGACCAGAGTGTCACCCTCACAGAGGTATTGTGGTTTATTCTCGTCGTCAGAAGCTGCGGCAGGTTTAGACCGAGATTTCTTCAAAGGAAGGATTTTCCGAGTAGAAATGATACTACCACTGGCAGATCCCTTACGGCTAGCTTCCATAGGACTTCGGACCAGTCCTGTAGACTTTGGAGAGAAGTCCAGAGTATATCCGGGCAGAGACTTAGTATCAGAAGAAGTATCAGTTCTCTTCTTCTTTGGCTGGATCTCCTCATCAAGAGACTCTCTCCCGCCAGCACTATGATCGTCTGGCTCCATGGATGGCTGGACGAAAGAATTTGGAATCCCAGACGAAGAAAACCGCTGTGTGCGCGAAAACGACGGGAAAGAACGAGATGACTCTCGGCCAATGGATGATGAACGCGAATGGATACTGGCAATCAATTCTTCATCATCTGAAGCGTCATCGTCATCGGCTTCTATGAAAAACCCGTCAATAATGGCGCCGGGACGATCTAAGACAGGCGGAGTGTCAGGCTTCGAGGTTGAGAATGTGGAGGGTTTGGTGGGGACTGTAGTGGAAGTTTGTGGCATCTTTGGTCTTGCAGTGTCAGGTTTCTTTGCCTCTGTCTGTACTTCGGAAACTTGAGGTTGAGTTTCCTTGTCGGTAGATTCCACTGCGTGTTCAGTAGGCTCTGGCTGGGACTCTTTTGGTTGAAGCTGAAACTTTGTCTGGGGTTCAGGCTCAGGCTCAGGCTTAGATTCTGGCGGTTCAGCAGGCTTAGGTTCTGGTGCCTTAGATATGACTTCACTATCCGGTATCGCCGCTATTGGCTTGACTTCTGTCGCCTTGATGTCGTTCTCAAATTCAGGGATGCCTGAAGCTTGTATGGCAGACTCTGCCACGGAGCTTCTCTTGGATCCAGACTTACGAGTCTTAGTTGGTGATGACTGTATTGACAGATCCCGCAAAGAGTCGCTGATCCCTGGTGACATTTCTCTTTGCTTCTCTCCTGTTGCTAGCGGTGTTGCTGCTGCTGATGATGATGACTTCGACTTGGAGCTCTTTTTCCTAGACGATGAGCGGCCAACTGGTCTATATACACGTTGTTTGTTCTGTACAGCAGAAGCAGGAGCACCAAGTCCAGCAATAGCGGAAGAGATAGAAGGAGATGCCAAAGGAGACTTCGGGCTGGAAGCAATGCCCGGAACTAGAGGTGGGGGTTTAGCACGTGAGTGTCGAATCAACTCCTGTGAGTCTATCAACTGGCAAGCATAGATCTCCTCTAGTCTAGAAAAGGCCAAATCACGGCGAGCCTCATCGCGCCATCCACAGCAGTCTTTGATAACAGTGACGGTGTTGCCATGTGGCGTCGCATCGATGGCGGTTGCGTACACGCCGATGTTAGCCATAGAACCACAAAGAAAGAGCTCAGTAGCGATGTTCTGACGCAGCCGACGAACAAGAATCGTGTCTTTGAAGCCCGAGTAGTGGCTCTTCATGATGACAGTATCGACCGTTTCTTCGAAGATCCCTTTGAGGGCCGTGGGCATATTGACTGCGTCCGAGTCTGGCTCGACACAAGTCTTCTCGAACTTGTGCGTGAGGAACGCTTCTGGGTCTCTGTCGGCAGAGTTCCCGACTGGAGCACCGATGCCTTCGTGAGAGAGAACCAGTGGCTCCGCAGTGGCACTTCGCTTTGCTTTGAACTCGGAGCGTACCCAGATAACGTCGCCTATCAAGCGGAAGCGGGAGATCAACAAGGCGATACGCAACGTCACGGCGTCACATTTCTTCACGGGGACAAGTCCCTCGTCCGTCAGAAACTCATTCTGGGCATCGACCACAAGCAGCGTCTTGCGGACTTGGATCCGCGGGAACTTAGACAAGTCGAATCCAGACGGAAGCGATGGTGGCTGCGGTGCTGGCGCCATGATTCAGCAGTGGAGAGAATTAGGGTTGGCGAGGGTTGGTCGATGAGCTTTCAGTGAAGAGGCTCAACAGCCTCAGAAAGATACAAGAATAGGTATACACAAGCAATATTGAAAGAAAAGATAGCAAGTGATAATGGACAAATGAGAAAATGGGGAAAAACCTCGACCAGAAACGAAGAGTAGAAAGGGGAAGAAAAGCTCCTACAGACGAACAAAAAAAAACAATAGTTTTCGGTTGGTCTTGATGTTGCAGTCGCAATAGTTGCCGATGATAAATTGTAGGCCGGATGACGGCCCGGTGCCACCTCTAAATGGAATTTCAGCAGGGTATTAGGCCACTAAACCTAGTAGAAATAGCGGGAATGTGCCCTAAAAATGGATAGCTAGCTGTCACCAGGAAGCAAACAGGCGATCAAAACAACAAAAGAACAGGCTAGGCTGGCAAAGAAAAAAACAAAGACAAAAAAAGATTATGAGATTACATGCCCTTGATCGATATGCTCGGTCCTTTTTATTTTATTTTTCTCTTTCTTTCGCCTTTTTTAAGCCTTTATCATATCGGCTATGATCTATGATAAACAATATCTTTAGTTTCTTCCTGCTGGAAGACAATCCTATTCCATGAAATATAACTACGAAACGACTCTCTATAAGCTGGGCGTCTATTTGATTTGCTAGTCTATCTGTTTGTCTTTTTGGATCAGCTTCGAGAAAGGACACTGATGGATGAGGCGGTCAAAGCTAATTCCCTCCGCTTAGACGGCTTTTAGGGCTCATCACCTTTGACCTTCGAGGCAGGGTCACCCCATCTAACTTTATGGGCGCACAAAGCCAAGCCGGTAGATAATAAGTGGATTTGTATTGGCATTGTGTGTTTTTAGTGTTGAATTTATCAAACCACTCTTAGTATACTCACCATATACATACATACGTATTTGTGTATTTGTGTATACGAAATGTACAAGGAAATGTTTCTGCTAAGGCATCAGGACAGATTCGGATCGAAGGCCATGGAACAAATCTACCAAGACACTGTTGCATTCCTATCATATTGGCATTTTTTATATTGTAATATACATGCTGATATCACTTTCCACTTCTTATCACCCGTTTTCTCGTCAAATATGCCAGTCACTCTGTCTTTGTCTCTCTGTCCTCTTCGTCTTCCTTGAAGCCCTGACTTTCTTTGATTTGATTTGGCGATTGCCTAGTCGCTGCATGTAAAATCAAATGTGACTGAGGAGCCGCTGAATTGCGCTATTATATTCAGCTGCCTATCCTGCATTATATTCACCAATATTGCTTTTCGATGTCATCTACCCTTGTTTAATGTCTGTTATGTATACATAGTATATGTAATGGACAGCCGATAAATGCCTCTCTACCATGAATATAGCAACCTCCTTCAGTCATAATTCAATTCCTGCTTAGCGATATTAGTACAGAAAACTGAAGATGGATATGGGGCCACAAAAGCTCGCCCGTGATATCATAACCAACATAGATACTAACAAATCAACAACACATAATCCTACTCGCATTGCAACGTGACCTGGTAGTTTTCGCTAGAGAGCTCCTTTTCTGGGCCCTGTCTGCAAGTAATACACACATATGCAACCTAACTGAAGGGAAAGACACTAGTAGTTGTAGTTGTACTTCTTGTTGAAAATCAATTACTTAATGTTGAAGTTGTATATAGGGAAAGAAAAAAAAAACCCTTTGAAGCAAAAATTGGCGGCATTTTTGGTGGTGTTCTGCTGTTGATTGGTCCTTCGTTTTTGGGGGTTAAAGAGGCTATTGGCTACAAAACCACAACCTTTAAGTGGGCTGACTCTACCTCTCTAATTCGTCCGATAAGTCTTGAAATCCCCACTCATTCAGCCTCGCTCACTTACTAACTTGACCTGACTAAACCTGCCAAATCTTATGTGTGAAACCTCAGACTTAAAAAAAGACATCATGACACTGGATTGACTACCGGAAACTTCATAAATGCTTTTACATCGGCGTTCACTCGTACCTTCTACCTAAGGTTATGTATACCTCTAGGTTCTGTTTACCCATCTCTTTTGTATTATGATAGCAGACTCACATAGTACTGCACCCTTTAGCGTCTTCTTCTTATCTTCCTCCGAGAACACCGACTTCATGACGCCCGATTGGAGTTGGCGTCTTACCGACGATAGTTCTTCCATTTAGCAATAACCTGGAATGAACAACACTAAGTACATGTATACCCACATATTGTAGTAATTTGTCCTGGTGCTTGTTAGGACTTCTTTTTTGTCTATTATTTTCTAGTTTGATATTAGCGGGTTTTCACTCTCAAAAAATGGCCCAAGAGTAGAGACACCATTCGCTAATATACTGCTTAAGGGACAGTATCACTTTATTAAAGAAGATTGTCAAGGTGATGTATACTTGGATGCATAGTCCATTGTTTGCTAGTAATATTCTTGATAGAGCCATATGCTGTTGTTCCCACCTTTCAGGACTAGATATTTCCATGATTCCATTCCACATGATTGCCTCGGCTTCTGGACCATTTGTAGGGTGTTGTGTTGTCTCTGGTATAGGTTATGCAATTCAAGAAGCCCACCTTGTTCTCTGCCAAGAGAATAGTTGGTACAACAGGAATCAAACGTTCTGTGGAGAATGTAATATTCCTAACGACATTGACCAGAATCTAGATAACATTATACAACCCTGAATGACATATACTATTGTTTTGACAAAGGAGATTTCGCAATTGTTCCAAAGCTTTGCTTAGATACCAGTTCTTCAAGCCTTCTTGTAACCAACTTTGTTGTCCATCTTCTTGGTCACAAGACTGCTGAACTCTGTGGGTCATACGACTGTGCAGAAGTCATAGGTACAGATAGAATGATACCATTTCTAGTTGCCCGCTTTGCCTGGACTATTCTTCTTCAACTCAGGGGCTTTCCCATCGCTAGTCAAGACAGATATGTCTTTTATAGCTAACCAACAGGAGCCATTGACCAAGCTAGTCAAAGGAGCTCAACTCTTTCACAACTACAGTGGTGGTGGACGAAATGATATCAAGCCACAGCTTGCTGGCAAGAGAAAAAGAGGATCAGACGAGGGGTTTGAGGAAGAGTATGGCCTTCCTTATGACTACACTGATGCTGTCTTGGGTAGATGCCATCACAGCTATGATCTTAACACAAGAGTGATAGATTAATAAGACGATGATACTAGTATTGAAGTGGATGACACTGAAGTGATCCCATGTGTAGAGATAGGTCAGGAACTAGGGTGGAGACTATGGGCATATATTTCGAGGGCCAAACGAACAACAACCAGGGTGGAAAAGCCGATAGTAATGGGGACCATGATGATGTAAAAGTTGATACCCAAGACAGCTAGAGAACGTCAGGTATTAGCTCTTTCATGAAGAAGCTATCATTGCATAGGCACCAAGCAGATAGTTCAGTGTCATCACTTAGCACTATATATATTCAAGAGGAAACCTCATCAAAGGCCCACTGTCCTTGACTATATTGTTGACTAGTCACTTGTCTATAGCAAGATAGTAAGGCCAAGGGAAAGGGTCAATTGAATGATAGGGCAGGGCCACTAGTTTCAGAGCGGCAAATTAGCAAAAAAATAGACTTCTCCCCTTCTGTGTGATAATCAGATGCGCTTGTCCTGAGACTGTATTCTTGCCAATTATATGGACTTGAATCCCGAAATGGCCTGCACTATTATCTACAACCAAGATTTTGCAATTGTTCCAAAGCTTTGCGCAAAATAACAGTTCTTCGTTGTCCTATGGCCAAGTTAATTGACGACCACTGTACCTCCTATCCTTTGTCTTTAGGGTTTTACATGTCTTATCTTGCCAGGGTTTAGGGTTGTATGTGCATCACGTGGGACCAACCCTAATTTTCCCTTTCCCTTTCCTGAGCCATTTTGTCATAAAGCAGGCGTCACCCTGTGTAATCCTAGACCCTAGCTATATGATTAGTCATTGTCGCGTCATAACGCGAGGCTGAGAGCAACAGCACTAACTGTCGCAAGAACACTGGAAGCTACATGGCAAGGCTGACAAGTGTTTCAAACTACTCATTGATTTACCCCCACCGCATCACCAGTTTATCGTTGTCGTTAATTATTTTACCCTCCATAAAATTTCGACAACCACAACCTTTTCATATCTGCAACCAATATAAGCATGGCCTCCGAGGACACCCCAATGGCTAATGTCATATCCGAAAAATCTCCTGTTCATGACGCGCCAGAAATGCCATCAATACATTCTGAAAGCTCACATACAGAATCACAACACCCAGCACAGTCTCAAGCACAAATAGCATCAAGCCAATCTGTTGCTGCATTTGCGAATAAAGGTCTTCAGCGTGCGATCGCACTTGCACTGAAGCAAATAGGCTTTGACAGCGCAACACCACAAGCACTTGACAGTTTTGCGCAACATGCAGAGACTTGTATGTTTTTTTTCTAGTATATAACCAACTATGTCTATTGACATGTATACTAACTTTCTGCCATGCTGTAGATCTACAATCTCTTATAGGTGATATCCACACCTTCTCATTGGGAGCCCGTCGCAATGTGCCAACTGCTCAAGATTTCCACCTTGGCCTACAAAAACGCAACACCCGAATCGACTCGTTAAAACCACATCGGAAACACTCTATCCCGCTGCGACTGATGAAACCGAAACTGGATGTTGCGCCAGTAGAGACCAACCCAGTGCTCTTATCTCTACCAATTCTCCATCCAGACCTTAAAGGGACCGCCGAACGGGCATCCATGGAATACATACCTACGCATTTCCCGGATTTTCCCAGTATACATACCTTCAAGTACACTCCTCGGATAGAAAAGAACGAGAGAGATCCACAAAAGATCCGAGCTGCTGCTGCTCTAGCCGCGAAACAGGGCGAAGATGCACTCCGCGGTCTTGTTCGAGCCGCTAAAGTGCGGAAACAGAAGGAAGTGCGGTCTATTGTACAGCGGGAGCCACATGGACGTGAACGTTACCGACTCTGGGAGGCCGCCATGCAGAAGCTTCTTTCGGACAAGACAAATGGGCCTGTTAATGTAGGGCGCGCGCGGTTGTCTGATCAAGAAATTGCAGATTCTAGCATGATAGTAAACTCGAATGTGCCATTCTTGCGTCGAGAACTACCGCGTACAGGTGCTGGAAAACGATCCCTTCCCCGAACGACAGTTGAGCTACAAGGACCCTGAACGAGAGTTGTTGTATTAGAAAGGGTCTTATAATTGCTAGAGCAGAATGTAGGATATCATTGTGTCATTGTAATGACAAGCGGACGGTAAGTAGTAGGTGAAGGATGGCTATGGGTGAGGCATAATATCATGTAGGAGTAGCGCTTGGAGTTGCTGATTTTAACTATTATTATGATACCATTTCATTATTAGCGTCTTATAGGCGTTTTAAACAGACACTTAAATATGCCTTAGTGATAGTAATCAATCTGTACTTGTGGTTGGACACTAAGCTGTACCAGATGCTCTTTTAACGCAGCTAGTTGCGATATAACCCATGGTCACCAGCCTCACCGAAACCATAGTGGGGTATTATCAGCATCCTAAAAAATCCCAATGCCCTAAAGCCCACAAACTTTGTTGATGGCTCCACAGTGATTTTTTTCAATGGAGCCAAAGAAGAAAAAAAAATTATGCTAGGCGATAGAAGGATTGACGAAAAAGTGGAGATCGACGAGTGTCTAGAGCTCATTACATATCCAGCAAAATTCCCAACTTTCTCTACGAAAACAATTTCCAGTCTGTTAACCAATCCGCATACCTTGGAACACCGGCAAAATGGGTACGTTTTGTTATTTCTCATGATACTTTTATGAAAGAGCTTTCTCAGCCTCTGTGTGCGAGTGGATTAGACTCTGATGAGCGGTTTATTTTGCAATTTGCTATCTTGTGACTGTTTTTCTGTCGTTTCTTGTGATCTTCTCGACTTCGCTTGTCTGTTCTGAAATATTGGGCAGGCACTAAGTGGCGGGTTTTGGGATTCTTGAATTGATGGTTGATCTCGCGATGCTCATTGTTAAATGCTCTGAAGGGCCTCTTCTGCGAACTCATGGTTTCACTCTGCTTTACTTCGCTCGAACGCAATCGAAACGATACCGTCTCATCTCGATCTCTCCAACTCTCTCGACATATACTGTGATTGGTTGTCTATTAGACCTGAAAACGGCATCACAACCAATACTCATATAGTCATCCAAGAGATATGAAGAGACCCATCGAGAGAGACATACCGGCATCGTTTATTTCGATTTTGCTAGTAGAACTGTTTGCTTCGTGGCCATGCCTTGAGCATACCCTGAACACTCTTTGGCTGACGAAAATTTCTTTTTAGCTATCGATCTGAAGCATCACCACGTCAAGGGCACTCACCGCACCGCCCCCAAGAGCGACAATGTGTACCTGAAGCTGCTCGTCAAGCTGTACCGCTTCCTGGCCCGTAAGTCTTATATTCCAGATATTATACCAAGAGAAAACAACACACTAACCAAGTTTACCTCGCCAGGCCGCACTGACTCTGCCTTCAACAAGGTCATCCTGCGCCGTCTGTTTATGTCGCGCACCAACCGTCCTCCCGTCTCGCTGTCTCGCGTTGCCGCCAACTTCAAGGAGGATGACAAGCGCACCGTTGTCATTGTCGGTACCGTCACTGACGACAACCGTCTCTTGACCGTCCCCAAGGTCACCATTGCTGCTCTGCGCTTCACCGCCACCGCCCGTGCTCGCCTCATCGCTGCCGGCGGTCAGGCCATCACCCTGGACCAGCTTGCTCTGAAGACCCCCACCGGCAGCAACACTCTGCTGCTGCGCGGCCCCAAGAATGCCCGTGAGGCCTTCAAGCACTTTGGCTTCGGTCCCCACAAGCACAAGAAGCCTTACATCGAGTCCAAGGGCCGCAAGTTCGAGCGTGCCCGTGGTCGCAGACGGTCTCGTGGTTTCAAGGTGTAAATTCTGCATATTTTACTATATGCTGTATTTTCGTGCCTCGTGTTTTCGAACGGTTGGTCTCATGCTGGGCCTACTTCCGGATTGCATGCGTGCGGAACGCCTTGGGTATTACCAAATGAAAAAAATTCAAAATACAAATATCACAAATCAAAAAAGGAACTTGGGTACAATTCCTATTATACCATGGCCTCATTGTGTGTTTCTATCTTCCTTCTTCCTGTTTGTTTCCTTTCATCTAGCTATGGAGCTGGCTTTTTTGGGGGTGTCTTTTCTTCCTTTTTTCCTCTTAACGAGCATTGCATTTTGGCGTAAAAAGTCTTATTTTTATTCTATCAAGATAACCTAGGGCTTTACGGAGAACAGAAATCAGAAATTTTACGAGCTCAAGAAATTCATACACAACAGAAGCCAAATCCGTCAGTTGCAAGAGAAATAATCAGAGAATAAATGAAGTAGTCAATATATTCACGTGACTAGAAATATTGTAAGCTATCCTGTCTACTCTTGTACGACATGAAGCTGGGGTAGCAGTAGAGTAATCTAGACCATGATTTCAAAGTTGTGACTTTGATCGTTAGAGCTACAAAGGAACAGATCTTTAAACTTCATATCAATTAGAAGATGGTTATTTCGGGCCATCAGTTAGTTCAGCTTCTTGAATCAAGTGTTTTTCTGTGTTTTTTGTGCGTTTGCGGCGCATGGCCACAAAGTACGCCTCTTTCGATTCCTAACCCCGTGTAACCCTAACATTAGTATTTGATAGAAATCGTGTAGTGATGCATATAATGAATGACTTACTTTTCTTGAAGAGTCTGGTTTCTCGCGGAAAACTTTAGCGAACATTCCCTTTAGCCGCATCTCGAAAGCTTTGTCTTCAGCGCCTTGGTAGAATTTACATAAGAAATGGCCTCCGGGACGTAAAGTTTCTTCAGCAAAGGTGAGAGCTGCAGAGCAGAGATCCTATGATATTGTGTTAGTAACGAGCGGGTTTTTGGTGTTTTGAGATGCCGTGATTAATTATAGGGATTGGGTTACCATGCTGCCAACGTGATCACGGAATGGCACGCCTGAAGTATTCATCATCATATCGCTGATGACGACCTATAGATAACATAGTTTCGAGGGGTTAGTAGGTCTCAAGTAACATGCCATTAGTTTGTTTGTTGTGAATTGTTGATGACTTACATCGACAACTGCTCGTCTCGGTTCAGACTGCTGAGCAGGTTTCGTTGACGTCATGACCGAAGCCAAGTTTTCTCTTTCCACTCCCTCATCTTCATCATGAACCTCTTTATCCCCTTCCAGCGTCGTAGCCTCTTCCGCACTCTTCATTTTCTCCTTCTGCAAATCCCGTTCGCGTCTCCACTGAGAGAAACGAACTGCCTTTGCGTGGACGACCGCAGCTTTGGCTTTCTCACGTACGCTTTCCGCCAAGAAATCACCCTGTATAACAATCACGTTGTCAGGTGCGGATGCAGGCAATAAGTCAATGCCGACAGTTATTCCGCCGGGAGATGTTTTGTCTGCTGCTACTTGGGACCAACTACCCGGCGCAAAACCAAGATCGACGACTGTCTGGCCACGCCGGAAGATACGGTGACGTTTGTCCATCTAAGATTAAGAATATGATATCTTAGCATGGATATTACATATTGATAGAGGATGTCACCATCTGGTTGTTGTCATCGTGGGCGTGTATACGTACCTCCATCAACTTGAAAGCTGCTCTGCTACGCAAACCCTGAGCTTTGGCATCCTTCGTATATTGATCCGTTGCTTGTCGTGTCTTCCATCTGGAAGACGTAGATGATGACGATGCATAGAAACGAGCAAATAGCCTGGTACTAGTTTGTCGAAATGGGGAAATGGATGTGAGTATTCTGTTCATATTTATAATAAGACGAACCTTGGCAAAAAAGGCCCTATTAATTAATTGGAAAATATAAGATAGCGATATAAAACATGGCTTCAATCGTTAGTCTGGAGACTTGATGCTTGATGAATTTTACGTGTGACAGAAGCAGTGCGCATAACAGTATACACACTGTACATAGATTATAAGAGAAAATTTGCTATTGAAATCATGATATCACTAATAATCACGATTGTAGTTTAAGGTGTTGGTGATGTAACGTATTTCATGTATATAGTAAAGGCATTGAAAAAAATGAAGGCTCATTTATGTTTATCATGCAGTAATGCAAGGAGAGAATTTATGAAAGATGAAGATATTCTTCACTTCATCATCACTCATGATGGAAACTGAGATTTATCTCTAAGAACAAAGATAAAGAAAAAAATGAATAAACGCCCAAAAAGCTGATAGAGTAATACGAAAAAAAGGTAACTCCCAAAGCAAACAAAAATGATGAATATGAACGCCCGATATCAATACTTCTTTGGCCTATCCCGTCAACCCGTTAACTTAAACACCCTACCAAAGATGAGAAAAAAATTGTACTGAGATGATATGTATCACAAAACCGCCACCTAGGTTTAAATTACCAAAGAACAAAAAAAAAACAAGACGAAAAAAAGCAGAACAAAAAGCATGTGTTAATCCATGTCATGAATCTCATGATAAACGACTTGTCATGATTTCGTAGTTTTTTTTCTTTCTCTTACACCAAGAAACTAGCTCCCACGCCTCGCTTATCTTTCTTGAGGGGAGAAAAGGTAGAGCCAAAGGCATTCTTCTTGACTCCTCCCAAGACTGATTTGCCCATTGTGCGGTTACTGGCTGCCCCGCCGCCAATATTGACGCGGGCCCCGCGTTTAGGCGGAGGTGGCATAGACCCGACTTCATCGTCGTCTTCGTCATCAAATAGAGTCTTCGGTGCCGCGTTCAGAACCTTGCGCTTCTTCTTAGTTTGCTCAGTGTCCGCAGCTACAGCACCGCCAAGGGTTTTGGCCTTGAGAGTCTTGGTAGCACCCGTCTTCTTTGTAGCTGCCGGGCCAGACGGATCGTCTTCGTTCTCGATTTCATCTAGGATAGATGTGGCGGTTTGCTTCTTAGCAGTTTTGTTAGCAGCAGGAGCTGCCGATGGCTCTTTGTATTCTTCTTCGGCTCCACTTGGCTTGGCGTTAGAATCATCTCCCAAAGCCTTTTGAGCCCGGCCACGAGCCTTGGGTTGTTTAGCTGGCGGTTCGGTTTGGGTTGCAACGACTTCGTCGACTGTTGTGACTTCAGACAATCGAGACTTGGGCTTTTCCTTGACTGGTGCTTTGTTGCTGGGGGTGTCGAGCGAGAGAGTCATGTCTGACTCA